>NEWO01000720.1:214825-244799 GCA_003013225.1 Phalaenopsis aphrodite
GGACAGTCGTAGGCTATGTGCTCATAGTCGTGTCACTTGAAACACTTCCTAGCTGATACTATATTGGAAGAGCTCCCATTCTACTGTATCTTCTCACTATGATTCGATCAGTCATTTACCTGTCCAGTCTTGCCAGCTCCTCCCTAAATAACTTGGTCAGTCACGTTAGTTATACGTAATTATCATACTAAAGGTTGTTGTCTGAAGGATGATTGTTGCATGCTATGTTTCTGCTATTTTTCCACCTTCAATACTAGAATTTGAACATCCCTCCCTCAACGTCCAGTATGGCAATAGCTATACCACATTGCCAATAGCAGGCTTCAAGCCTGCCAAGTACCAAGCTATAGTGTGCTCCTTTGACTCAATCAACTCGCATTTCATCTGTAACTAATCAAATTGAGTTGTGAATTCCTCCACTAAAAGGTCTCGTTTTTTTAAGTGGTCGAGCCTCTTAAACATGTCCTGGCGATAATGAGTTGTAAGGTATTTATTCTACATTGCTTTCTTCATTTTTTCCCACTTAGTAATCTTTTCACCGACTTCTCTTTACCTCTGTCTCTATAAGTTCTCCCACCACAAAGAGGCACGCATTCAACTTAATAGACGCTAATTTTACTCGTTTATCCTCAAGCACATTTTAATATTTGAAGATTTGTTCAACGGATTGTAGCCAGTCAATAAACTCATCTAGATCCATACCTCCATCAAACTATGGTAGATTCATTTTGATGCCAAAATCTCGGTTGCCTCCATATGTGGGTTCCTTTCTCGATTTCCTCTGATATTGATTTATGAAACGTTGTGGTGTTTATTCCTCGCCGTTGATATCTTCCCTGTGGAATGGATTCAGATCCTTGTCCTTGTCTGCCCTTCAACTCTCCAAATCGCGGTCGAAGGTAATCTCCCCTAGTCCTGTCGTCCGTCTTTGTTAGTCTCTATTGCAGGCGACGGATCTCCCTCTAGATCTCATCCCGAGTAGGGTCCTACATATATCTCTGTGTTGGCATTGACAGGGGTGGTTCAGAGTACAAAAGAAAAAATTATGATTTTTTTTTTGTGGGGGAAGGGGGGGAGGGGGGTGGAGGGCAGATGCTAGGAAACCCTGGGATAATACTAGGGAGGCTAACTCTGATACTAAAAAATATCAGAGTTAACTAAACCCAAAATAATGGACGCAGATTTTTTTAAGCAAATGAGTAGGGGCTGCTCTAAAACAAAATGAAAACACGACAAACAACAATATCTGGCTAGGGATGATTAAGAAAATTCAGGGACGGCAGTAGTGGGGGTGTTGTGGTGGAGGGCTGAAAGGGGAGGAGAGCTCAAGGGGTCGGTATGGGGTGTAGGCTGGATCGGTGGCTAGAACAAGAGGGGTGAAAGAGGGTGCGGCAAGAATGGGAGATTGCAGGAGGCTTGTTGACGGGGTAGCAGGAGGTGGCTAGGCTGCGGGAGATGGTGGGGTTGATTGGCGGCTCGGAACATCAAGTTAGGGTGAGAGCTGGTGGTTGGAGTGGCTAGTTAAGGTTGATAGTAGGTGGCTGGAGCGGCAGGGAAGTAAGTGGAAACGGGTAACTGGATCGGCAAGAACAGAAAGGGAGATGTCAGGGTTCAGCTGCAACACTGGGAGGAAAACGGGAAGGGGAGTCAGAGAGGACAAACACCACCTCAAACTGGGACAGTCGGAGTACCATCTGTCCTTAGATACAGCCCTAGCATGGGAAAAGACTTCTTTTAGAAATCTGAAATACAACACATAATATAACTAATTTCAGCAAGCACATATGAAAGTTTTAATGCCTAGCATTAAGCCCTCTGTCTTTGGTGTTATATTTATTTATTCTAAGAAATATATGTTTCATTCGGTGCTTGGATTTTAAGTTCTTAGGTCTTAGGTGTAAATATAGTTTTCTATCCTAACTGTCAAGCCATTATCTAGATTTTATATTCCTTCAAATTGCCACACACACAACACCACACACACAAACACAGACACAGACAAACAGTCACGCACGCACGTGCCCACGCACGTCACGCACGCACGCACGCCCACACACAGAGAGATAGAGACAAACACACATACACACACATACAAAGACAAAGATAGAGACAAAGAAATAGACAGACAGAGTGGCGCGCACGTGCACAGACACACACACAGAGACAAACACACACACACACATAGAGATAGAGACAAAGATAGAGACAAACAGACACATAGACACACAGATAGACAGAGACAGACAACACACCACACAGACACAAGTATTTTATTATTCATGGCATCTACTTAGGTTGGTCATAAATAGCCTCTTGCATCTTGCTCGTAAATATGCTACTATATGGGCTCAACCAATGTTTTTATGGATTCAGCTAAATTATTATAGAATATTTGTGCCTACATTCATTTGGGAAGGCTATGATATAGATTCCTTCTCAATAACTTCTTTAAACTTTCCCAAGCATCATATGATGTCTCAACCTCCATGGACAAAACTTGGAGTAGATTCTCAACTTAGCTTACTTCACAAGTAAGAAGTAATTGGATTATAAATTTAAGTCGTCATAGCTTATGTTGGAATTGTTGGGTGAAGAGTTAAGCTAGCTCTTTGTTTGATCTCTTAATAAAAACAAAATTAATTTCCATTTGATGGATTCATCAAAAACTTCATTTTTATTGTAACTTAATCTCAATTTGATGGAATCATCAAAAACTTCATTTTTATTGTAACTTAATTTTATAAAACAAATTTGATATAGCCATATGGATCATCTACGGCTAGATCCCCAAATTGAGAGCTCATGATAACTTCTTTGGTATTTATCGTAGCTTAATTTTATAAAACAAATCTGATACGGGCATTTGGATCTTCTATGGCTAGACCCCCGAATTGAGAGCTCGTGATCATTTATATTGGCATGCTTTTATGTCAAAGTTTTTAGCCTGCACTCCAAGCTTGACAATGGCTTATAGGCTTATTACTTGGTTGTTGAGATTTGCTATAGAGATTTACTGCTGTCTATAAACTTTTCACCCTCTTTAAGCCTTTTTAGGAGAGTATGATCAATCTTAGGATCTAATGGTACCAGTGTTTCAGCTTCAGAACAGTATATGCACTAATATGACAGCTTCGGAGCTGCTACAGAAACATCAAAACTTATAAAGCATAGCTTATTGCTGAAGGTTTTACTTAAAAGAAAAATATTAATTATAAAGAGACTTTACCTCTAGTTTCTTCCAAAGACATTTAGAATCATTATGGTAGTGATGCTCATTTTCATTTAAAGCTATGTAAACTCGATGCAGAATCATGTTTCTTAATTGTGACATCGAAGCAAAATAAACATATAATGCAACTAGAAAATTTTCAAACTATTAATTCTAAATATTTAATTTGCAAAGTATGTATCCCATAAATGGTATAAAAAGTTTAATATGTGATTACTCATTTGTTTAAAAAATTATTGTTGATTAATATATTTTTATTTAGCATATGATTAGTGAGAGTAAATTTATCTTTATTGTGCTTTAAGTTGATGATAATCCACAAGCAAGTAGTGATATAAGCTTTTTGCATGAAAATAATTTCTTCCAAAGAAATTTGAAATGAAAGATCTTGAGAATGATTTTTTTGGTGTTAGTTGCAGATTCAATGAAATCGTTCTCATTGTATACTTGACTTCATCGCAATTGGCATATATTAATAAAGTTCTTAGTAAAGTTGGTATGAGTGATAGTGCGTCAGAAGACACATGGATTGTTAAATGTGATAAATTTAGTATGCTTCAATGCCCAAGAAATGATAATGAAAAGAAGGAAATGAGAAAGATCCCTTATGCAAGTGTGGTAAAGAGTTTTATATATGCTCAAGTTTGTATGCGTCAAGATATTATAAGCATCGTTAGAATGCTTGGGAGATATTAAGTATTTCAAGAATGAATCAGTTGAAAAAAGTAAAGTGGGTTATGCTTTATTTAGAAAGAACAAACGATTTAATGCTCACATATCAGAGATCAAATCATTTAGAGATCATAAGATATTATAACTTCAATTTTGTTGGTTTCCTCGATAGTAGAAGATCCTTTCAAGATAAATTTTCATGTTAGCTGGTGGAAGTGTATTTTGGAAGAATGTCAAGCAATCATTCATAGTTTTCTTTATAATAAAAGCAGAATTCATGGCTTGTTATGACTTATGAGGCATCAAATTAATGAATATTTTTATGAAATTTTATCACTGGGATATATAATGTTAATGGTATTGAGAGTTCATTAAAAATAAATTATGACAATAGATCTATTGATTTATATTCAAAGTACAATAAAAATTCATCAAAATAAAAAAATATATTGATATAAAGTTTCTTGTTGTAAATAAAAGAGTTTGGCATTCTCAAATGTCAATTGAAAATATAATCACAAATCTTATGATTTTAGATCCATTTACAAAAGGTTTATCACCTAAAGTGCTTCATGAGCATGCTCCTATGGGCGTGATTTATCTTGATGATATACTAGCATAATGAGAGTAAATTTATGATATTTACTTTTTGTAAACATATTTTCTCATCAGATCAAAATTTTATTATTATTGAAAACTTTGAAATAAAGTTAAATAGTTTCAACTATAGTATAGCATAAATATTTAAAACATCGTCGAAAGTTCTTTTGAGTTATGATATAACACCAAACGGAAATATTCATGATATAATCATATTGCATGAAATTTCATACTACACATATATACTTGATCTATATTGTTTATTATATTAACATTATGATCATGGATCAACCTTATTCCAAAAAATATAGTGACAAATTTCTTTGGACCTATGTGATTATTATTGATGGCCAGATTATTTAAAGATGCTACTTTGAAAAGTTAACAAATTTTGAGGTCTTAAAATATTTAATAATACATAATTCATAAGTAATATATGTGGTCCAAATGAGAGATTGTTAGAAAAGTTTATATGTGTGCCCATAAATTTTAATTATATAGTATGTGCTATATTAATTTTCTTGTTTATTCAAATTGTGATCAGTCAAAATTAATTATTTGGCTTTTGAGCCATTTAATATTTGTATAGAATTAATAGTGTATAGACTAGATATTTATTTTATTTTTAATGATGGTCTAAATAGAATATATACATTCAAAATATAAATAGGATCACGATCCGTACTGGTCGGTTCTCTTTCTTACACACATTCTATATTGGGTGAAAATAAGGCTCTTTCTTTTTCTCAAAAATATCGCTTTAAACATGGAAGGTCAATAACCCCATATTTATTATTCAATGGATTCAGGTATGCATCCAATTAGATTTCTTCGATGATCTGACATGAGATTCGGGTATTTGATTTTTTATTATTGCCATCAATATTATTATTTTCATCACCTTTCAGAATAATTAATTGTCTTATATGTGTGTGTGGACTTGTCGGACTGCATGTATACCATACCATCCATTACTATTTGATAGAACTGCTTTGTCACTTCTACATATCTACATCTTAAAAAATACATAAATATTTTTCTATAATTTATGTTAAAACAGCACCAATAGATTCAGCTACAGTTGGATGTCAACTCAGCTTTGCCCATAATATTTCTCAATCAACTTCACCAGAAGCTACAGCTGAGCCAAGCGAAGCATTCAGTCAAATTTGTGTCCTTTTTTAAGAAGGAAATTTCTCTAGCATCAGTGCAACCTACTAAGGAACGACAAAGACATTTAGTTATCAATTTTAATGTTTTTAGTATCCATCCTATACAATCTAAACTCGATAATGTTAAATCGTACTTATTTATTTTTTATTCCACGTGGAGAATCTCTCCAGTAGCCACTTAGAAATGAAGGATTGGTGCATTAGATGTGTTTTCCATCTATGTCTTCTTAATCATCACATTGATATTTGAGCTTGATGCTTCAACTTTAAGTTGTTCGTCAAATTAGTTTTCCCGTCCGTGTTGGTTTTAATGAAGGACGTAAAAAAAAACTTATCCAAACCATGCTAACTTGATAAGTCGCTTAGGGCTAGGCCACTTGGTACCCTTTTTTCAGTCTCTTTTGTTAAAACCGAGCTGTCAACAATTTTTTTCAGTCTTTTACACTTACGAAGAATTATTCCATCAATACTACGCATGTTAAGCTACGTGCGTATCCAATATATTGCCGCCAGGTGTAAACTCCGGCCCCACCTATTCCATCAATATTCGCGACCCGACCCGACCCTAAATCCGAATCCTGAAAAATTTCCCGCCAGCATAAAATTATTTCGCGCATACAAGCTGTTCTATTCGCAGGGTGAAGAAATATTTCGCTGGTTTGTTCACAGCTCCACCATAGCTAGGTATTGTTGGAATTCTCCATGGACGTTGAGATGTCGGAAGTCGAATTCTTCATGAACGTTGAAATGTCGAAAGTCTCCATGAACGTTGAGATGCAATCATTCAGCCTGAACTTTGAAGATCAAGATCAAGTGAGTCTTAGTGTTATTATTGTATTATTCTGATGTTACTCTGGTATTGCTCTTATTTCTTGCCTTTGATTTAGTACCGTTTAGGTGGTATAGGGTTTAGTTTAATCTCCATGTAAACATTGGTGTTGATGTAGTGTTATTGGGTGATGTTCTACAGTGTGTTTGGTATTATTATGATTTTTTTTTACGTTATTATGGTTTTAGGCTTCTGGTTTTTTGGTGTTACTCTTGTGTTATTCTGGTGTTACTGTGGTATTACTCCATTGTTATGTTGTTTATTGTCTTTGATTTTTGGGTGTTGTTCATTACGGCATTGTTTTTTGTATTATTATGGTTTTTTTTTGCGTTATTATGGCTTTAGGCTTCTGGTTTTTTGGTGTTACTCTTGTGTTATTCTGGTGTTACTCTGGTATTACTTCTGCATTTGATTTATTACGCATATTGTGTTATTATTGTGTTATGCTGATGTTACCATTGTTTTATGCAGTCCTCTGAGGCAACACACGTTTGCAATGATCCAATTGCAGAGAAGTTTCTAAACAGCATTATCCACAATGAGGAAGAAGCATATGAAAGCTATCGTGCCTATGCACATCACGTGGGATTCACTTTTCAGAAGGATCATACTACCTACTGGTCAAACTCCAAGAAACTCAAGGTTAAAGATTATATTTGTGGAAAAGTTGCCTATAAGAAAGAGCCTAACAGCACAGTTAAGTTCAGAAAAGCAAACACAAGGGCTGGTTGTAAGGCCATGGTACAATTTCATGTTGATTTCGAAGGCAATTGGATAATGACAAAATTCATTGAAAATCATAATCATCCTTTGGTCGAAAGTGATGATAAGCATCTTCTTCATTCCAGCAGAAGGATAAGTGAGCTCAATGCAGATGTGTTGAGATCCATGACAGATTCAGGGATCAGAGCAACACATGCATACAATTTCATTGCGACGGTGGTTGGTGGTGTGGAGAATTTGGAATGCACTAAGAGAGATGTCTTTAATTTCCTCCAAAGATAAAGAAGACAAAGAATTGAACAGTGAGATGTTAATGCTTTAATACAATTGTTCATGGAGAGGCAAGCCGGGAATAGCATGTTTGCTTGAGATTTCCAAACAGATGAGTCTGGTAGGTTAACAAGCATATTTTGGAGTGATGGATTATGCAGACTGGATTATGATTGTTTCGGGGATGTCATAATTTTTTATACAAGCTACAGATTAAATAAATATAACTTATGTTGCACTCTATTTGTGGGGGTTAACCACCACTGGCAGAATGTACTGTTTGGAGTTGGATTTCTATCTGATGAGACTATTGAATCATTCATGTGGTTATTCAAATCATTCATTCGAATAATAGGAGACAAACATCTCATAACAATCTTTACCGATTAGGATCAAGCAATGACAAAAGTCATTGCAGAATGCCTCACACGTCATAGATTATGTCAATGGCATATCTACAAGAAACTGACTTCCAAAGTACGCTGTGGAGTGCGTACTAAGAGTGTCTGTGGTTTTTTTTTATAAATGCTTGAGCAAATGTGATTCTGAAAAGGAGTTCGAAGAAATGTGGTCCTTAATGATTGAGTTGAGAGAACTACAAAGCAATGTTTGGTTAGATGAAATGTATCGTATAAGGCATAAATGGTCAAAAACATTTAATAAAGATATATTCAGTATGAGAATCTTATCAACACGGAGAAGTAAGTCGACCAATAATATTTGTTATGGTGTTTCAAAACCAACTAGCTCTCTCACAATTTGTTTTATCGGTCTTGAAAACATAATGAAANTAATGATTGAGTTGAGAGAACTACAAAGCAATGTTTGGTTAGATGAAATGTATCGTATAAGACATAAATGGTCAAAAACATTTAATAAAGATATATTCAGTATGAGAATCTTATCAACACGGAGAAGTAAGTCGACCAATAATATTTGTTATGGTATTTCAAAACCAACTAGCTCTCTCACAAATTGTTTTATCGGTCTTGAAAACATAATGAAATCGTGGCGCCAGAATGAGAAAGATGAAGATTTCAAATTCGGTCAGTCCATCAAAACGCCCATGGTTAAAATCAATCCCATGCTGAGGCAAGCTGTCTCATTCTATACAAGGAAACTCTACTCAATGTTTGAACAAGAGCTATTCAATGACTTATGTGGGCTTACATCTGAAGTATCAGTGGAGAGTGAGGCTAAATATTATGTATCAAGATTGGATGATGAGGGGACAAGGCAGCCCTAGAATTTGTTAGTTGACAAGTTTACTTGTGAGGTTACATGTAGTTGCAAAAAATTTGAGACGATGGGGTTGTTGTACTACCATGCACTATTTGTTCTAAGTCTCGCAAAAATAAAGGTGATTATGGAGAAATATTTCTTATTGTGGTGGTTCATCAATGTTAAAAGAGACATGTATAACAGATTTGGGTGCAGAGAGCTAAAAGACTCTGGTTTTAATAATGTTTCTTCAAGTTCTCTTATATTCAATTCATGCCCTCAGAAATTTGCATATCAACTCATTAATAGAGCACAAGGAAATGACTTAGCTGAGGAGTGTTTGAGGGAGACATTTTAAAAGTTATCTGGAGATATTGAGGATGCTCTAGTAGGAAGAATGATCGAAGAACAGAAAACAAAAAAGAAGAAGAAAATCACAAATATATAATACAATGTGAACGACTCTGCTAAAAAAAGGCCGAAATGAGTATCTACATTTAGATTGAAAGGACATTGAGAGAAAAATAAGAAAGCCAAAACTATAAACTTTTTAATTTAGTACTTCCTCATTCCATTACATGTATAATACATACTTCTAATTTGACCCATTGCATCCAGGAATGGAACAAGAAACAGCAAGTAGTCATCGAGCTGTGGACGCATTCGAGCAAAGTTTGACAAATTGTCTTACCCAGATATGTTGATAAATATCATTTCACAGTCTTTTATATAAAATAATTCACTTAAATTGAACTTGGTATTACTCCCCTGCTGCAGGAATACTATGCACCGCAACTAAGTGAAACATACACTAGACTTTTGATGGATTCCATAAGTGAGTATCATCTATAAAATAAGTGAGTATCATCTATAATTGATTGATATTGTAAAAGTTGGTATACTGTATCATCTATAAACTTTTTATGAAAGAAGTAATTTGTGGTTTATAACATGTTTTTGTTCAAATATTTCTGTCTTAATCTTGTTCAAACGTAGATATCAACTGTATAACACGTTAATAACACGCAGGTAACACGTTGAATAACACGATCAGTAACAAGCTGAATAACAAGATGTTGCACGCTTTATAACACGTGAGTAACATGTAGATAAGACGGGAGTAACACGTTCAATAATACCTTGAGTAACATGTACATAACATGGGAGTAACACGTGAATAAAATGGGATAACATGGGAATAACATCGGAAAAGCATGAAAATAACATGAGAATAACATGTGAATTACACGGGAATAACACGAAGATAATACGAGAATAACAAGGGGAAAATATGGGAATAACATGAGGAATAACATGAGAATAACACGTCAATAACACTGGAAGATGTGCACTGCTGCTGACAAGTAAGAAGACCAGCAACAGTGCACATCAGCAAAAGAGGAAAGTGGACCCCCATGTATCTCAATACCAGTTCAAGAGAAGACGTAGAAAAAAAGATGATGTGGATATTGTTGCTCCTGTAAATATAGATGTTCCCGAAGAAATAATAAGACATGCACAAGACACAGATCCTGCAAAGAATATTGTGCATTCAGCTGATCCTGTACATACAGATGTTCCTGGACAGGCCCAAGATGCCGACGAACCAATAAGAGAAGAACAAGATGCAGATTTGAGTGATGAGACAATCCATAAAGACCCTGAAGAAGTAGAACAAGCAATCAAGGGTGTTCTTGAATCTCTAGCCCATTCGGTGAGTATGTCATTCTAATTTGTACTATATGATATACATTCCTACTTTATTTTTTCTAACAATATTTGTTTAGACGCGTCTTCTGACTTCTGTTGTAAATACTGATTAAAAAAAGGGTGATTCCCAAAAGGTTCAAGTTTCAGATGAAATTGTACATACTGAATTCAAATTAGATGAAGAAAGCTTAAATCCACCTGGGTATCAGCAAATTTCGAGTCAAAACCACAATTCTAATGTCGACGAATATGTTATAGTTGTAAGAAAAAAATATAGCTAAGTGTTTTGAAGCATATCTTATATATTTTTATTTTGTGTTATTCATGGATTGTTTTATTTTGCAGCTACGTCCTCCGGCTTCAACTATTCAGTATCGTGGTAGGTCATTCATACCAATTGAAATGCAGAAAGAAATAGACCAGTGCATATCCAGATATACTGGAAGGTAAGTAAATGTCCAACACTCTTTTAATGTTTCGCAGTTTTGTTGTATTTAATTAAAAGAAACTCTCTTTCTTATCAATGCAGCGACGTTATCATTAACAGAGAACATATTTTGATTTACCAATCGGCACTCGAAGACATTATTAAATAAGTGGCTTGCAGACGAATATGTTGATATATTTGATGTCATGCTGCGCGAAAGAACTTTAAGGAGACCAGAGTTGTACCGACCTTACCTGTATGTTTCACCAATGTATGGGGTATGTTCAACAACTTAAATTTATTCATACAAGTTTAAGTCATATATTCCCTGCACATTTAAAGTAATATTTTTATGTAGATGCATAAGACATATGGTAGCAAACCCTACGTGAAGCATATCACCAACGAGGCCGTAAAAGATGTAAAAGTCATTTTCTTTCCAATCATTCATAATCAGCATTGGATCTTGTTGGTTTTAGATCTCAAGTTGAGAAAATGGCGAATATACGACTCACTACCAAACCAGATACATAAGGCTGACGCTACGGAAGTTGTAAGTATTCAACTCAATTAAAAGTAACACAATAGCATTCGAAGAGTAACACAATAACGCTTCAACCATGCAGATGAATATGTTTGCTAGAGATGCCGCTGATTTATTTACAGTCAAAATCAATAAATGGTCCCTATCGATTACAAAGCATGTACCCACACAAAAGAATAGTGTTCATTGTGGCATGTTCGTCTACAAGTACATAGAAACTTTAGTGCAGGCCGAAGAAGTCGACTGGAGTGCACATATGAATTGGCATGATCATATGGAGTGATTTAGAGCAGAATTTTTTTATGACATTTGCATACTTTCAAGGACTTCTAAGTAAATTTGTATATTTTTATTTTGCATATTTTGTATAAGTTACTCTATATGTAATAGCTTCATGATTACTGTATATCGAATATTTATATAGGTTACTGGCAAAATATTTATATATTGGTAAATGTTGTTATTTTTAAGTTACTGTATATCGAATATTTGTAGAGGTTACTGTTTATATATTGGCAAAATGTTTATAGGTTACTGTTAGTATTTTTTGTATAACACTTGAGTAACATGCTGATCAACTACCTTAGTAATGCGTCATTTACATGTCGTTTACACGCTGAATAACACGAGAGTAACACGTAGATAACACGTAAGTAACACGAGAGTAACGCATATGTTACACCCTGAGTAACACGAGTGTAACACGTAGATAATACTCTGAGTAACACGAGAGTAACACTAAGATAACACGTAAGTAACACGAGAGTAACGCATATGTTACACCCTGAGTAACACGAGAGTAACATGTAAATAACACGTGTAACACGTAGATAACACCCAGAGTCAATAAATATAATAATATTATCTATCCTATTGAATTTATCATATAAAATTTACCTCAAATAGTTTAAAATTTTATCGTAAAAATTTGATCGTCTGAATAACACGAGGAAATTTGGAGTAACACCGATTAATCGGCGGTAACACGGTGCAGTAACACGTCAGAATACGCTTGGTAACGCAGAATAACTCTGATTAATCGGTCGGTAACACGGGGAATATTCGCTGCGAGACAGCGTATTAAGAGGGCAGTAACGCAAGTTATTTTCGTGTTATCCTTGTCTTATTCCCGTGTTATTGATGTGTTATTCCTCATGTTATTCTCACGTGTTATCCTCGTGTTATTCTCGTGTTATCCTCTTGTTATTTCCGTGATATTGACGTGTTATTCTCATGTTATTCCTCATGTTATTCTCATGTTATTCCCGTGTTATCCTCGTGTTCTTCCTGTGTTATTGACGTGTTATTCTCAAGTTATTCCTCATGTTATTCCCAAGTATTATCCTCGTGTTATTCTCGTGTTATCCTCGTGTTATTCTCGTGTTATTGATGTGTTATTCCTCATGTTATTCTCATGTTATTCCCGTGTTATTCTCGTGTTATCCTCGTGTTCTTCTCGTGTTATTGACGTGTTATTCCTCATGTTATTCCCACGTTATTCACGTGTTTTTCTTGTGTTATCCTCGTATTTTTCTCGTGTTATTGATGTCTTATTCATGATATTCCTATGTTATTCTCGTATTATCTTCGTGTTATTTCTTTGTTATTCACGTGTTATTCTCATGTTATTTCCATGATTTTCCGATGTTATTGCATGTTATTCTCATTTTATTCACGTGTTACTCCCATGTTATGTACGTGTTACTCAAGGTGTTATTGAACGTGTTACTCCCGTCTTATCTACGTGTTACTCACGTGTTATAAAGCGTGCAACAGCTTGTTATTCAGCTTATTATTGATCGTGTTATTCAACGTGTTACCCGCGTGTTATTAACATGTTATACAGTTGATATCTGCGTTTGAACAAGATTAAAACAAAAATATTTGAACAAAAACATGTTATAAACCNTATTGCATGTTATTCTCATTTTATTCACGTGTTACTCCCATGTTATGTACGTGTTACTCAAGGTGTTATTGAACGTGTTACTCCCGTCTTATCTACGTGTTACTCACGTGTTATAAAGCGTGCAACAGCTTATTACTGATCGTGTTATTCAACGTGTTACCCGCGTGTTATTAACATGTTATACAGTTGATATCTGCGTTTGAACAAGATTAAAACAGAAATATTTGAACAAAAACATGTTATAAACCACCAATTACTTCTTTCGTAAAAAGTTTACAGATGATACAGTATACCAACTTTTACAATATCAATCAATCTATATTCTCACATATGGAATCCATCAAAAGTCTAGTGTACGTTTCACTTAGTTGCGGTGCATATTATTCCTGCAGCAGTGGAGTAATACCAAGTTCAATTTGAGTGAATTACTTTATATAAAAAACAGTGAAATGATATTGAATTTTATCAACATACCTGAGTAAGGCAATCTGTCAAACTTTGCTCGAATGCGTCCACAGCTTGACGACTACTTATTGCTTCTTGTTTCATTCTTCGATGCAATGGGTCAAATTAGAAGTATGTATTATTCATGGAATGGAATGAGGATATACTAAATTAAAAAATTTATACTTTTGACTTTCTTATTTTTCTCCCAATGTCCTTTCAGCATAAATGTAGATACTCCTTTCGGTCTTTTTTTAGCAGGGTCGTTCACATTGCATTTTATATTTGTGATTTTCTTCTTCTTTTTTGTTTTTTGTACTTCGATCGTTCTTCCTGCTACAGCATCCTCAATATCTCCAGATAACTTTTTAAACGTCTCCCACAAACACTCCTCAGCTAACTCATTTCTTTGTGCTCTATTAATGAGTTGATATGCAAATTTCTGATAGCATGAATTGAATATAAGAGAACTTGAAGAAACATTATTAAAGTCAGAGTCTTTTAGCTCTCTGCACCCAAATTTGTTATACATGTCCCTTTTAGCATTGATGGACCACCGCAACAAGAAATATTTTTCCGGAATCACTTTTATTTTTGTGAGACTTAGAACAAATAGTGCATGGGAGCACAACAGCCCCATCATCTCAATTTTTTTGCAACTACATGTAACCTCACTAGTAAACTTGTCAACTAACACATTCTAGGGTTGTCTTGTCCCCTCATCATCCAATCTTGATACATAATATTTAGCATCACTCTCCACTGATACTTCAGATGTAAGCCCACATAAGTCATTCAATAGCTCTTGTTCAAACATTGAGTAAAGCTTCCTTGTATAGAATGAGGCAGCTTACCTCAGCATGGGATTGATTTTAACCATGGGCGTTTTGACGGACTGACCGAATTTGAAATCTTCATCTTTCTCATTCTGGCGCCACGATTTCATTATGTTTTCAAGACCGATAAAACAATCCGTGAGAGAGCTAGTTGGTTTTGAAATACCATAACAAACATTATTGGTCGACTTACTTCTCCGTGTTGATAAGATTCTCATACTGAATATATCTTTATTAAATGTTATTGACCATTTATGTCTTATACGATACATTTCATCTAACCAAACATTGTTTTATAGTTCTCCCAACTCAATCATTAAGAACCACGTTTCTTCAAACTCCTCAAAAATCACACTTGCCCAAACATTTATAAAAAAGACCACAGACACTCGCACTCCACGGTGTACTTTGAAAGACAGTTTCTTGTAGATATGTCATTGACATAATCTATGACGTGTTTGTGGAAGACATTCTGCAATGACTCTTGTCATTGCTTAATCCGGATCGGTAAAGATTGTTATGGGATGTTTGTCTCTCATTGTT
This sequence comes from Phalaenopsis aphrodite, assembly GCA_003013225.1. Lineage (NCBI taxonomy): Eukaryota > Viridiplantae > Streptophyta > Magnoliopsida > Asparagales > Orchidaceae > Phalaenopsis > Phalaenopsis aphrodite. Next base: position 229,955 of record NEWO01000720.1, read on the forward strand.
CGAATGAATGATTTGAATAACCACATGAATGATTCAGTGGTCTCATCAGACAGAAATTCAACTCCAAACAGTACGTTCTGTCGGTGGTGGTTAACCCCCACAAATGGAGCGCAACATAAATTATATTTATTTAATCTGTAGCTTGTATCAAAAATTATGACTTCCCTGAAACAGTCCTAATCCAGCCTACACAATCCATCACTCCAAAATATGTTTGTTAACTTATCAGACTCTATTTGGAAATCCAAAGCAAACATGTTATCCCTAGCTTGCCTCTCCATGAACAATTGTATTAAAACATTGACAACTCCCTGTTCAATTATATGTCTTATTTCTCTTTGGATGAAATTAAATGCATCTCTCTTAGTGCATTCTAAATTCACCACACCACCAACCTCCGTGGCAATGAAATTATATGCATGTGTTGCTCTGATCCCTGAACCTGTCATGGATCTCAACACATCCGCATTGAGCTCACTTATCCTTCTGCTAGAACGAAAAAGATGTTTATCACCACTTTCGGCCAAAAGATGATTATGATTTTCAATAAATTTTGTCACTGTCCAATTGCCTTCGAAATCAACATGAAATCGTCGCATGGTCTTACAGTCAGTCCTCGTGTCTGTTTTTCTGAACTTTACTGTGTTGTTAGGCTTTTTCTTATAGCCAGCTTTTCCACAAATATAATCTTTAACCTTGAGTTTCTTGGAGTTCGGCCAGTAGGTAGTATGGTCCTTCCGAACAATGAATCCCACGTGATGTGCATAGGCACGATAGTTTTCATATGCTTCTTCCTCATTGTGAATAATGCTGCTTAGAAACTTCTCTGCAATTGGATCATTGCAAACGTGTGTTGCCTCAGAAGACTGCATAAAACAATGGTAACATCAACATAACACAATATGCATAATAAATTAAAGGCAGAAATAGTACCAGAGAAACACCAGAATAACACAAAAGTAACACCAAAAAATCAGAAGTCTAAAACCATAATAACGCAAAAAAATACTATAATAATACCAAAAACAATGCTGCAATGAACACCCAAAAATTAAATACAATAAACAACATAACAATGGAGTAATACCACAGTAACACCAGAATAACAAAAAAGTAACACCAAAAAACCAGAAGCCTAAAACCATAATAACGCAAAAAAAACACCATAATAATATCAAACCACACTGTAGAACAGCACCCAATAACACTACATCAACACCAACATTTACATGGAGATTAAATTAAACTCTATACCACCTAAACGACATTAAATCAAAGGCAAGAAACAAGAGTAATACCAGAGTAACACCAGAATAACACAACAGTAACACTAAGACTCACTTGATCTTGATCTTCAAAGTTCAGGCTGAATGATGGCATCTCAACGTTCATGATCTTCAACGTTCGTGATCTTGATCTTCAACGTTTATGGAGACTTCCGGCATCTCAACGTCCATGAAGAATTCGACTTCCGGCATCTCAACGTCCATGGAGAATTCCAACAATACCTAGCTATGGCGGAGCTGTGAACGGAGTTGTGAACAAACCAACGAAATATTTCTTCACGCCGCGAATAGAACAGCTTGTAGGCACGAAATAATTTTATGCTAGCGGAAAATTTTTCAGAATTCGGGTTTAGGGTCGGGCCGGGTCGCAAATACTGATGGAATAGGTGGGGCCGGAGTTTACACCTGGCGGCAATATATTGGATACGCACGTAGCTTAACATGTGTAGTACTGATGGAATAATTCTTCCTACACTTACAGGGGAGAAAGCTGACTTATTCAGAGGGATAATCCAAATTATTTCTATGCACGAATTGTTGTTGCAGAAGACTATTCCCAGAAGAATTACTTCAATGAATCAAAATATGGAGTGCGTTAGTATCAGAACTAAGTAATTGGTGATTTAAGGAAATTGGCCCCAACACAAAAATACGAGAGCAAAAAAGCACTTTTAGTATAAAGAACCGGGCTAAGCATTTCATCAGTTACCTTGTCATCATTATCCTTCACAGCAAGTTGTATCATGTAATCAAGAGCCATAATGAATCCCGACTCCATCTCATCAACCCTCTTCCCGATAACCCCTTGTGCTGCGATTTCCACTGCCACTGCCTCGGACGCCTCATCCATCTCCATGTCCTCAAGCTGCAAAATACTAGAAATTGACGAGATCAATGACGCCCAAAAAAGTCATTTATCACATAAAATTTTTTTTTAAAAACAATATAAAGTGAAGATACAAAAAATTTGACTCCGAATAAGCAAATAAATACTAGAGTTGTCCATAAAATACCAGCTTGATCATTTCCTCAAGCACAGAGGTGACCTGCTCGCCTCCTCTGAGCAGGGCTTCTTGCGTGTCAGAGTCCAAGTTGCTATCGTCCGGCTTGAAGGTGGGACGGTTGCCTGGAATAGAGGAAGAGAAGACCGAGCAGGGGAAGCGAAAGCGGCGACAGTGATTGTTGTCGTGGGACGAGCGGATTGAGGGATGATTCGAGGAGATAAAGGAAGAGTGGAGAGAAAGGATAGGAAGAATAAAGTTATATTTGATGGAGGCAGGGAACAGTTGGTAAGTGAAGGTAGAAGAGGGGAGAGAGCAGAGGAAAGTGCCTGCCATTTTTCCGGCTTCAAACAGCAAGCATTTTGCAGGCTTGGAAAAGGGGGTGCTTCGCTCTGACTCCTGTTTAAGTTAAGTAATATTTGCCATAAATTCGCATTTATCAACTCAAGATGCTGTTAAATCTAGAATAATATTTGATTTAAAGTTAATGTTGTCATAAATTCATTTGACATATTTTCCTCCTAAGCTAAATTAGTTAGGGGCGGCTGCAATTTTTTAGCTTCTAAGCTGCAGTTGCGCTGTCCCAGGAAGTTAGTTTGGGGAAGTTGTGCCGAATAAGCTGGCTATCTGTTTGCGGTAGTTGTGTGAAAATAACTGTGGGGCAGTTGTTTCTGGAAAAATGATCATTCTGCCTCTGTTATGTAATGTTGTGCGTAACTGAAATGTAATAGTCATAAATTTAATACATTTTAAGGCAAAAATTCATTTAAAATAGTACAGAATAAGGAATAGTGGTTAGCATTCGGAATAAGCTCATCCTTCATAATAAACATTGAGAATAACAATTAAAATGTTGTTGAGGCATTTCCAAAAAGTATAATCACCAATTACCACACTCTAAGCACCCAACTCTTATAAATTCTTTCACGTATTCAACTAAATACAAATAATAGCAAAACTACTGTGAGGAATTATAGTTCACAAAATCCTTGAAGATTGATCAGGCCAACTCTTTTTTTTTTTAGTGTTTGTTCTGTCATAATACACAAAACGGACAGTGGGGTGCTACATATAAGGATGAACGAAGAGGTGGAGGAGATTGGGGGGAGGAGGACGTAGAAAAAAATGGGGGTTTGTGCACAACGAAGGAGATGGTGAAGGAATATGAGAAGCTCGAGGGAGTGGTTTTGGGGCATTGGAGGTCGAAGCTGGAGAAGATAACGGAGACCCCGTAGGGGGAAATGATGAGGATGAGGGAAATGAAATTTAGGAATATTGATGGGTTGAGGAGGAAAAATTAGAATAATCTTTGACTGATGATACAGCTTCGTGAGAAAGAAAGCGCAGGGGGCTTCGTGCGGAAGAAGAAGGCAAAAGTTACCTGACTGGTCGAGGAAGAAGAAGGCACAGATTACCTGGCTCGTCGAGGAAGAAGAAGGTGCATGGTGCTTCGCGAGAAGGCTCGGAAACACTAGGCAAGATGCAAGGGCAAGAGACAAAGAGCGTTCGTGACACAAGAGGATCGTGGGGCCTATAGTAATATTAGCAAGGCGAACGCGCGGCCGCAAGATCGATCCTACGGCCTGCTTTCCGCCAACTTTAGCAGTGTGCGGCCACGAAGTTGGCATCCAAATGACGGGATGTCGTGACTTGGGGCCGCATCTAGCAAAAAAAAGCGGCCCCAAACAGACCCTTAGACTCACTTAATAATAGTATTTAAAAAACTTGGGATTTATGTCGAAAACCATACGAAATGGAGACAATTTTAGATTTGGCAAACTATTGATTTTTTGTTATTCTATGTTTTGCATTTAGCTAGATTTACGTTAAATTGAGAGATAAATCCCATAAACTATACTGCTAAAGCTCTCTTGTATGAAACTATAATACTCAAGATCAAATTTATTAAAAAGAAATTACAAGTAAAAACCCATCAAAAACAAAAAAGAAAAAAATAAATATAAAAGAATTCCAAAAAAAATAAAAAAGTTAAAAGCAACATTAAAATGTCAAAATAGGACCTCAAAAGGATATGAATCAAAATAAAATGAGTAGCCCCATTTAGGTCTATCAAGATCAACCAACACCAAACACATCAAAACTCAAGCCCAAAAAAAAATGAATGCTCAAAACTAAGAATGGTTACACCAAATACCAAATAGTAAAACCAACGCAAACACATAATAATTAAGCACAAAAATGATCAAGATTAGAGGGCCAATGAGAAACATGAACCTAAGCTAGGAAGAACAAATATCAATCTTTAGCTTTTAAGCAGGCCTGACTTGACTCTTTGAGAGAAGGTACAAGTAAAAAAGAGGTGTTCTAAGGACTCTTCATCAGCATTACACAGATGGTAGCTGGAGGGACCCCTCATGCCTTTCATTTTTAAAATATCATCAGTGGGGAGTAGTGAATGTCAAAGCCTCCAACAAAAAAAAAGACATAGAGGGTGTTAGTAGCTTTCCCTAAATGAATTTACCCTAAACAAATGGATTCCAGTGGAAGAACTTATGATAAATGTATGCAGAAAGTTTTTATGTGAAGGTTTGTTGACCTCAATTTTTGTTGAGGTCTAGTTTTTCCTCTTTAGTAGTCTAGGGTCTAGTCATAGGATTTTTCTATTGACTATTTCTAGAGGACTAGAAAAGGAACCCTCACCGTTAGAAATTCCAAACTCTTTTTTACTCAACTTGAAATTCCACATGCAGGTCCTAACCTCTAGAACTTAGTAGGTGGGGTCAATATGTAAGAGCTCAGGGGAAGTCCTTCATAGGATGGTCAGACCTTAGGACTAACCCTAGGTGATCTGGTTTTGGTGGGGCTAACTTGCACAAACTACACTCTCTCACATACCCTACACCCTAAGATCCCTTAAGTTGGTCTCCTACTCCTTTTTGAAAGCTCATGTGGATGACCCTGTACCCCTAGTCTTTAGCTAAGTGGCTTAGAACCAGCACATTGAGCATCCAAAATGAGTCCTCATATGGTTCATATTGGTTTAGTATGGTTTCATGGCTTGTTGGTCCATTTTAGCCTAAAATCACCAAATTACCAAAATACCCCCTACAACCCCAATCTTTGCCAATAAATCCCAAAATACCCAAATTTGTCCAAATATTATCTTAAAACCCTCACCACTACCTGAATTGACCAAAATTCACAAAAAGTACCAAATTTCCAAAATATCCCCAAAAATTACCAAAATTACCAACATGCCCTTCAAGACCGAAAATTTCAAAAATTCCTAAAAATTCCAAAACATCCTAAATATTCCTAATTTTATTTTTTTGTCATCAATTTGACCCAATTTGACCAAGTTAGTCCAATTTGACCAAAAGCCTCAATTTGCTCTTAAAGGCTCAAATGTCCTCAAATTAGCCCCAATCTTAGCCCAATTGACCCCAATCTTGCCCAATTTCAATTTCAAATCAAAATTCAATATCCCCAATCCTATGTTAAACAAAATTCAAGCCCAATTTGCTCCAATTGTAAGCCTAATTTCATTCAAATGAAAAATGCCCAATTTTGACTATATGCCTAAATCCACTATTTTGGCCTATCAATTCAACTCAAAATCACTTGAAATTTTGCCAAAGCCTTAATGAAATACTCCTACACCAAATTCAACATTCAATTAACACAAATTTTAGCCCAAGTTCAATTTCCTTTTTAAAAGCCCAAACCTTTTAAGTAATTCCAAAAGCNATAATTAAGCACAAAAATGATCAAGATTAGAGGGCCAATGAGAAACATGAACATAAGATAGGAAGACCAAACACCAGTGAGTTTTATGCCATAAAAGTGGATCCTTAAATAACTAAAAAATAATTAAAGTGTTGTTGTATTATGAGGGGAAGAAGAGAACAGTTAATGCAAGTATTATAGAAGAGAAGCAATTTCCAAAGAGCACCTAATAGACTGCAAAATACCCATCAATCCAGTTAAGAATAAATTGAGCATAACCTGGGTCACAATATAAAGAAGTTGAATAAGTATTAAAAGTTAAACATAATTACAACTAAACAAAGAAGTTGTCATTAAAAATTAAACGAGCCAAGAAAATAACAGGTAAACAAATACCTCTAGAAAATATAAAGAGAAATTTAAAAGCAACATTAAAAGCTCATAATGTGAGCTCAGAATGACCTAAATAAAAAAAAATGAGCAGCTCCATCTAGAACCATCAAGATCAACTAGCACAAAAACCTCAAAAATGCAAGCCCATGAAAAAAATATGAAGATGTGCAAGCTAGGAATAGTTGCACCTACAGACAAATAGCAAAACCAGCCCTCATAGAGCACAATAATGATCAAGGTTATAGGGCAGATGAGAAACGCCAATACAAGTTAAGAAGGCTAGACATCAGCGAGCCTTAAGTCATAGAAGTGGAGCCTTGAATTTCTAGAAGTAACCATTGTACTATCGTATCATGAAGGGAAGAGGAGAATAGTTAATAAAAGTATCATAGATGACCACCCATTCCATGAGAGCAACCAAAATACTGAATAATACCCATCAATACAGGTAAAAATGCATCGAGCATAGTAAAAATAATCTTATGTTACAATATAAAAAGTATTTTAGAATGCCAGTTGAGTCTCATTTGAATATGTTGGTTATCGTCAAAGCTTACCAAAAAGAACATGTGTAACAAAGAAAATTTAAAATATGAGTGAAGTATAAAGCATTATAGACATGGCTAAGAAAAAAAAATCAACTGTAATATAGCTTGTGTATGAATTTAGGAAAATTCCTCATTAAATTTCTCTTTTTGCTTTTGGTCTTATAGCAAGAGGAGTTTTTTTCATAAGAGCATCAACACGAAAGAATTCAATATTGCAAACTCAATTATTTCATTTCAGCCAGATATAATGAGAAGCAATATGCACATCTAATAGAAAGAAATGACTAATAAATTTGCAGGTGAAAGTATCAAAGTGGATGAATACTTGAAGTAAATTGCTGCCAAGGAGAAAAAAAGTATCCATATGGTATAGAAAGGGATGAAAAGTATGCAAACAATAAGGGTGAGTTTGAGTTATAAGGTGGTAAAGAACACAAAGTTAATTCACTTGAAGCCCTATATTTAAAAGTATCTCATATGTTTTCAGTCCCAAATGAGAATTCTCTACATAAGGACAAAAAATTTAATTACATGTTGTTGTATCATATGTATTTACTCCAGTGAATTTTTAGGAAATCATTATAAACAATAGAGTAAATAACTTTATGAGAATAATAATTCTGACCTTTCTAAAGACAAACTATATTATATCCTAAAATGGAGTATTAAGAATAAATGAATAAAACTTTCCTAATCCTTAGTAGTAGAAGGTAAGAGCCAAGAGTTGTTTACAATAATATTAGAAAGCTTCGTATTAACAAGCCATGAAAACTAGGAAAAAAATATGGTTGCCAAGCATTTCATAAAGTGGAGATCGATAAGAAATTATTCAAAAAATAAATGTGAATTTCCATTATAAGTGACTTGAAAAGATAAGCACGTCTAATTCTAGTAATTACATTCATAATATTTTTAAAAAATTTGGAGAAAGTGTACTTCATTTTGTGTCATAAGGAGCTATAATGCATACTTCACTAATCAAAGAGATCAAAGCAAGAGTTATAAACACCATATAACTTTGGATTTGCACATGAGTCATACAATATAAAAAATGGGGAGACCTTGGCCACCACTTTTTTTTAGGTTTAGTTGTGATACTCCAAGAAATTTTATGCAACTTTTTATCAACTCCATTATGTTGGAAAAAAATTATTAATAAGAAAAGTGATTTTTTTCCTTATGCTATTAAGGATGTGGTGGACATGAACCAATAGTGGATATAATTCCATAAGGAAGACCTTATTCATTGGATTATACCAGTAATAAATAAAGATTTTTGCTTCCAACATGATAACCAATGAATCATTTTATTCAAAAGTTTAAGGTAATCATACTATTTTAGCTTGAAGGAAGTAATAGTAACCCCAAAATAATCCTAATGGGGAGGTTTATATTGAAATCCATTGTATGCACATAATTTTTTTCTTATAGATATTATCAATAGATTTGGAAAAGCATATGGTTTATTTGGAAGTGTTAATATAAATATTAGTTGCTTATAAAAAATACAAAGAACATGTGAGAGGAAACTAATAAATTTAATATTAACTCTACCAAAAACTAACAATTCATCATTTTATATGATATGAGACATCCAGAGTCCATCAGTCATAGTGCCCATGTGATTTGAATATGGAAACTAAGTGGCCATGATTCTAAGGAATGTATTCATAACAATTGCAAAAATATATCGAGATAATGGACAACTTTGCCTTAAACTAGAGAAATCATTGAGAATCAACTCCTCTTACAGTTAATAATAATAGAAAAATTAGTACGAGTGGTACAAATTTTGATGCATTCAATAAATAGAGGACTGAAGCCCAGAATTTTCATTTCATCATAGAGCAAATGTTTATTCATTTTATAAAAAACTTTCATGAGGTCAATATAGGAGCATAATTAGTTGGGAGAACATATAAAATTGAGACCACATAAAATAACATTTTTTAAAATAATATTATGAGAGATATCACAATCATAGATGAAGACAACTCGAGTAGAATGCATAATATTAGGAAGAATGTTTTTTAACCTCTTAGCTGAGAGTTTAAAGATGACCTTATAAATAGCGTTATAATGTGATATGGGTTTGTAACCATAAAGGGATTGATCATCTCTTAAGGATAATGGTGTTAGTAATATGTTTCACCATATTTGGAGGCTTTGAAGTAGTGAAGTACTTAATTGCCTCAAAGCATGAAGGACCAATGATAACTTTAGTATAATTAAAGAAATTTGAATTGAAACCATCAAGGCTAGGTATTTTGCAAACCTATCTTTAAAAATGTTTTTTAATCTAATTTTTAGTAAATTAAACAAGTAAAGAATCATAATATTGGGCAATAAGAGTTTGGCTGGTGAGATTATCTCTAAGTAGTGGTAAGAATAAGTTGGAGTGTCAAGCATTGTAGAGATGTGAGAAATGGCTTTGAAAGTAATGTCTTCTTAAAAATTGATGTGAGACTTATTTGAGAAAATTTTTCTATTAAAGTTTCTACTACTTTTGATTTTAACTATTTGATAAAAGATTGTGATGTTATCTTCAATTTTAAAAAGCAAAGCACATTTATCTCTTGGTTGATTCATTTGTATTACAAAAAAAAGCATAATAAAGTTGCTCTTAGATTGAATTAGTATAAGCTAGAAGGTCATTATTTAGCGATTTATTATGCAAAAGGCTTTAAATCTCTAATTTTTTTACTTTTGAGATCAATGTTAGTATAAAAAATAAACCTAGAAGAATTTCATTTCATAACTTGAAGTGCATCTTTAACGTTCTTTAGATTGTTACAAATAGCAAAAACTAGATCACCAACTACTTTGCAACTCCAAGTGTTATTAATGATATCAAAAAATTTTGAGTAAATGCTCTAAAAGTTTTTAGAAATAAATTTACAATTTGGCTTAGTAGGATTGCCAAAATTGATCAAAACAGAGGACTGACCTGAGATAAGGGGTTCCATAACCTTATAATGAGAGAGAGAGAAAGAGAGAGGGAAATTATTAACCTTATCTAAAGAGCTCTTCCAACTCATTTTTTAATTCAATATATTTGTTTTAATTATCTTGAACTATATACCTTTAATATTTGGTGATTTATTTTGCTAAATTTTTAATTAAATTTGATTTACTATGATTTTTTTAAAGTGTAAGTTTAGTGTAATGAATCACTCAGTTTAAAAATTATAATTATTGTTGATTTTTATCTAAATTATTCAAAATTAAGAGAAATTTATAATTAAGGCTACCACTATCAGGAGGAAAAGTTATAAAAAAATAGTTGGATAGGTTTCTCCCTTATTTCAAATATTTAGCTATTTATTATTATTATTATTATTATTATTATTATTATTATTATTATTATTATTATTATTATTATTATTATTATTATTATTATTATATATACATCCTTTTTACACTGCATGGATATGGGAAATTGCTAAATTATCCCCATGTAATAGAAGAGATAGATGAGAAGGAGGAGAGTTTCCTACTACAATCTTTTTAGTATTCTTCCCCAAGGAATCTAACCAATGGGTAGGATCATTACCTTCCTAGGAATGTGTTTGAATGTCAACTTGAAGATGTTCAAATAATGCTTCATCTTATTTTTCCACCTGAGAATATGCCATGGAGGTGCTTCTTCTTTCAACAATATCTTGATACAAGTAAGGGAGTCAGATTCTAATAGCAGTTGACCCATTTGGCATCTGTAAAAAAAGGTGATAGCCCAATAAATGACTATCATTTCAGCCTCCAATGCATCAAAAGCCCAAGAGGGAGAAAAGAAAAATAAAAGGCACTTCCCTGGGGAGTTCCTAAATACTCCCCCAAAGCCAGCTGCACCTCTGTAGTAACTACCTTCAGCATTCTCTTTCAACCAACATGGAGGAGGAGGGTCCAAAAAATTAAAGAAGGCATGAAATTTTGCTGAATTTTTGTACTTGACATCCAGTTCTTGCAAAGATTAGGGAAATGATAGTATTCAACAAGCTTCTGGATATAAGAAGTACAATTGAAAACCACAGAATTGACCAAAGGTTGATGGTCTTCATACTTAGCTTGATTTCTGCTCATCCAGATGAACCATGCTACCAAACAGGGAATGACAAAAAGATTAGCTTTATTCCAGTCCCACCAACATATGAAAAATTTAAACTAGCTCACTTTGAAAGTATCAATCTTTAGCTTTTAAGCAGGCCTGACTTGACTCTTTGAGAGAAGCTACAAGTAAAAAAGAGGTGTTCTAAGGACTCTTCATCAGCATTACATAGATGGTAGCTGGAGGGACCCCTCAGGCCTTTCATTTTTAAAATATCATCAGTGGGGAGCAGTGAATGCCAAAGTCTCCAACAAAAAAAAAAAGACATAGAGGGTGTTAGTAGCTTTCCCTAAATGAATTTACCCTAAACAACTGGATTCCAGTGGAAGAACTTATGATAAATGTATGCAGAAAGTTTTTATGTGAAGGTTTGTTCACCTCAATTTTTATTGAGGTCTAGTTTTTCCTCTTTAGTAGTCTAGGGTCTAGTCATAGGATTTTTCTATTGACTATTTCTAGAGGACTAGAAAAGAAACCCTCACCGTTAGAAATTCCAAACTCTTTTTTACTGAACTTGAAGTTCAACATGTAGGTCCTAACCTCTAGCACTTAGTAGGTGGGGTCAATATGTAAGAGCTCAGGGGGAGTCCTTCATAGGATGGTCAGACCTTAGGACTAACCCTGGGTGATCTGGTTTTGGTGGGGCTAACTTGCACACACTACACTCTCTCACATACCCTAAACCCTAAGATCCCTTAAGTTGGTCTCCTACTCCTTTTTGAAAGCTCAAGTGGATGACCCTGTACCCCTAGTCTTTAGCTAAGTGGCTTAGAACCAGCACATTGAGCATCCAAAATGAGTCCTCATATGGTTCCTATTGGTTTAGTATGGTTTCATGGCTTGTTGGCCCATTCTAGCCCAAAATCACCAAATTATCAAAATACCCTTACAACCCCAATTTTGCCAAAAAATCCCAAAATATCCAAATTTGTCCAAATATTATCTTAAAACCCTCACCACTACCTGAATTGACCAAAATTCACCAAAAGTACCAAATTTCCAAAATATCCCCAAAAATTACCAAAATTACCAACATGCCCTTCAAGACCAAAAATTCCTAAAAATTTCAAAATCATCCTAAATATTCCTAATTTTATTTTTTTATCATCAATTTGACCCAATTTGACCAAGTTAGTCCAATTTGACCAAAAGCCTCAATTTGCTCTTAAAGGCTCAAATGTCCCCAAATTAGCCCTAATCTTAGCCCAATTGACCCCAATCTTGCCCAATTTCAATTTCAAATCAAAATTCAACATCCCCAATCCTATGCTAAACAAAATTCAAGCCCAATTTTCTCCAATTGTAAGCCTAATTTCATTCAAATGAAAAATGCCCAATTTTGACTATATGCCCAAATCCACTATTTTGGCCTATCAATTCAACTCAAAATCACTTGAAATTTTGCCAAAGCCTTCATGAAGTTCTCCTACACCAAATTCAACATTCAATTAACACAAATTTTAGCCCAAGTTCAATTTCCTTTTTAAAAGCCCAAACCTTTTAAGTAATTCCAAAAGCCCAAATTTCAATCAAAAGCCCACATGACAATTTTTCACTCATCATCCATTTCATCAAATATCATTTCCTAAGTCCTAAATTCATGATCAAATCATTCTGAATAAAGCCTCATGACAAAATCCACTAAAATACCAAAAAATTCAAAATCTCTTCTCATGAAAATTAGTCAAGCCACATGCAAGTCATGAAGCCACTCCGAAGCCACATCCAAGCCATAGGCAAGTCATGAGAGTCATGCCACATCATCAAACTATTAATGGAAAGAGGCCAAGCCACCTTCAAGTCTCTTTAAAAAGGTTTTTAACCCTTTTAATGAATCCTCTTAACCTCATACTTAACCAAATCACTTGGATTGAGACTTCTCCACACCAATTTAGCTGACCCATATAATCCTCTTCAGCTCAAGACCAAGATTGGTGGCTAAACCCAACCTAAACAATGCCTTGACCCAATTTCACCCAAAATAGTCCTTCCCCTAAACTATTTCAATTCAATGCCTTTACACATGGCCAAACCCAATTGACTTCACCAAACTCAAGCCCTAACCTTCTTAGACTGGATGGTGACCTGAGTCTGGCCGACCGACCACCTAGGCTACTGGAAAAGCCACCCCAAAGTGCTCCACCTAGGCTAAAACTCAAAATTAAACCCATCCAAGCTGTCTCATCCCAATTGAATTTTTGCAACTTGTTGGCATCCACATAAGCAACCTAGGGCACCCGTGAATTGCCTCTAGTGGTCTATCCTTCCCCCTCTATTTAAACCCACCCTCTATGGCCAAAGAAGGAGAGCTTGAAATTCCTTGAGGAGACTCTGCCAAATTTTTCCAGAGCTTCCTTAAGACCTCTTGAGTTCAACCCAACCATCTCTAGCCACTCAAATCTACTGCTCGAGCCCAATTTTGGAGCTTAATCTCTAAGCTAAAACAATACACCTCCAAATACTCCATAAAATTCAAATTAATTACACTCACACCATCCTCACATTGAGAGAGGAAGATTCCTCATAGAAGTCCCATAACCAGAGCACTCTAGGGTGGACTTTGATCAACACCCAAAATTGGCCTTGGTCAAACTTAGGTTTAGGTGATTCACCAAGACCTGAGGCTTCATCCTCGAGCTCTTGGGACCCCCACAAAGCTTCCACAAGAATCCAATAGAGGCTTCACCTCTTGGACCAAGGTATTGAAACTTAACCCTAAACCGAGCTTCATTTGATTCTCCATGAGCATATAGTTGATTTAAGGGTTGATTAACCATATGAATATGTTATCCTAGTCAAGACGAGTCTATAGGAACAAACCACACTTAATTTGGTTAAGTATAGAGAGAGATAGTAAGCCTAGAAGTTGGACGGTTCTCGGGCTAGAGCTTTTGGGGACGATGACGGAGTGCAGTTGGATCGAGCGTTTATTGAATGGATGACTGTGATGACACCGGATAAAGAATAAAACGCAAACCGTGGGCCGAATCAACACTAAGGTGGATGGCGACGCTGAACCAGAAGACGCCGTGTGGAGCTTCAGAGATGCATAGGATGAGATGGTGCCGCGTTGGATAAGTAGATAAATAAGGATTTTCTTATTTATTTAAATAGTCAGAACTTCAAAAATTCATAACTTTCTGTAGAAAAATCATAAAAATAAAATAAAAATACTCTTTTGCTTAGTGGACAGAGGAGAACAATGTTGAAATATTTTCATATCCATTTGATGCATATTTTATTTTTAATTAATTAAATGGTATTTTCCTTATTTTGATTCTTCATTTGCATAAAATTTTGATTCTTCATTTGCATAAAAATTTAACCATGGCATGGGACCACGGTGCTTTTGATGTCCATGTTGTTAGCCATCTCCCCTAAATTTTTCAAGGCCAGGGGAGATCTCTAAGTAGGATAACCAATTTTCAAGTTAATTGTATCTGTTTTGATATAAAAATTATAATAATTAAAATACTCATTATAAAAATACAAAATTTTTTTTAGTAGGCTCACTGTGGTAAGGGGATCCTAGGAAAAATATAAACATGATTTAACTCATTTAAAATAATCCTAATTGTCACCAACGCTAAAAATGAAAAGAAAATTAATTCAGAGTGATTATAAATGTAAATGACATAAAAATAATTCTCCACTATAACTTAATATTATATGAGCTTCCTATAAAAATTTCAAGTCAATTTGAGTTAATTTGACTACTCAAATGAATTAATTAAGTGAAATCACATTTTTTAGCACTAAAATAATTATAATAATTAAAATACAATTCAAAAAATCACCAAATTGATTTTAGGAGCTCCTTATGAC
>NEWO01000720.1:276450-290304 GCA_003013225.1 Phalaenopsis aphrodite
CCCACTCAATTGGCCACAATTTAAGTTTTAAACTCTTCATAACATTCCTAAACATCAAACTTGACCTTAAATTGGCCTTGATGAAACATCAATTTCACTTAATTTCAACCCAAGTCTAAAAAAGCCCTAAATTTAGCCCAAATTGACTATGTCCCCAAATTTCACCAAATTAATTGCCTTAACCCCAAAATTGGCACCCAATTCATGTTTAAAAATCTTCATGGAATTCATATTGACCATTTTCAACAATAAATTTGGACTTATCCCAAGGCTAACCCAATCTAGACCCAAGTCTAGCCCAACATGCCCAAATTGACCAAATCTCCAAAATCCTTCAAATTGACCCCCAACTAAACTCAAAACCCTCTCCATCCTTCATAAAAATTGTTCCTTACAATCACCTACACCAAATTCAACAATTAATTTGGCCAATTGTCATGTGTATCCTAGCCCAAACCCATGTTTTGGTCATTTGCACCCACTTGGACCCATGCACTAATTGTAGCCTAACCACCCCAAAGCCATCAAATTAACTCTACCATAGCCCTTAGTTGCACCAAAATCAAACCCAGTGGCCAACTCACCCAAATCAAATGATAGAGCTCATCTACCCTCCACCTCAGCATCACAATACACCCAAACATTGGCCCTGAGAGCCACTCCTTGGCCATTTTTTATAAAAACTCACCTCCATGGCCATGGGATGTATGCTGAAATTTTCTCTGAGAGACTTCCCCAAATTGATCCCAAAGCCACTTTAAGACCTCCTCATTGTAATCCAATTACCACATTGCCTTGAATCCTCTTGTCGGAGTCCAATTTTGAGCTTGAATCTCTGTCTAAAACCATGACGTCGCTCACTACACTCCACAAAAATAAAATTAAATTCACCCACACCTTCACCACAGTGAGAGAAGGAAAAGTCCCATCAAATTCTCCTTCCATAGTGCCCCTAGCATAGCTCTAGACCAACACCTGAAATCGGGCTTGGTCAAATTTCTACATAGGCTTTGCACCAGATGCTTAATTGCTAGCCTCCTTGGACCTCAAAGAACGTGTTGAGCACCTCTAATCAAAGCTCCACTTCTCAAAGCCGAGGTATTTATCTCCTCTTCCTACCGAGCCTATTTTGATTCTCCATTTGATTAGGCTTGTTTTAAATGTATGATTATCATATGAAAATGTTCGTCTCACTTAGAGGAGTCCATAGAATCAAAACTGAAGTGATTTGGTTGAGTTTAGACTGAGATCTTAGGGTTTTAGTGTGGACGGTCAATGGATCACTCTATCGGAGACGATGACGGGGAGTCATCTGATCGAGCGTGTATCGAATGAGCAGAGGAGATCAAGCCGGACAGCGCTTCCTTACATGATACGCGGGCCGAGTTAGCGGCTACGTGGATGGCAGCGTCCAACCAGAGCACGCCACGAGTGCCTTTGGAGCTGTCGAGGATACAGTCAGTGTCGCACGTTTAAAAAGAAAAATAGGGATTTTCTTATTTAAATAAATTGCCCTAGCTTTAAAAATTCATAACTTTGTGTAAAAAATCTTAAAAATAAAATAAAATTTACTCTTACTCAGTGAACAGGGAAGAACAATGTGGAAATGATTTGGAGTCCATTTAATGTATATTTTATTTTTAATTAATTAAACACTAATTTGAATGTTTTGATTCTCCATGCATGTAGTAATATCAACATGACTTGAAATTTTAGCATGTTGTTGCCTCTATCTTAGGGAAGATCCTCTAATTTTTCTAAAGTCAGAGGAGGTTCCTAGACAGAGATCGATATTTTTCAAGTTTATGTCTATTATTTGCATAAATTAATTATGATAATTAGAATGTCGCTTAGAAATTTCCAAGAAAATTTTTGAAGGTTCATTATCATAAGAGGATCCCTTAGAAAAATTTCATGAGTTAAGTCATTAAAGTGCACTTAATCTTCGCCAACCCTAAAACACAGAGAAAGGTAGCTTTAGGTAACATAAACATCTAAATGACTTGATTTTTTATCTCCACTTTTATTTAGGATCCAAAGAACTCACCATAAAAATTTCAAAGTATTTTGAGTCCATTTGATGGCCTAAATTGATTTTTCAAGATAAATATCATTTTGGCACTTAAATAATTTTTAAAAATCAAAATATAACTAAAAATTTAATAAAAACTTATTTTTTTCAGTTCTCTATGATTAGGGGTATTTTTTAAAAATAAAATGGTATTTAAAATAAAAACTTGATTATTAGTCTATTTTAAAATATTTAAATAATTAAAAATCCATAAAAATCACAAAAATAATAAAATTCATGGAAATGTTCTAAATTGCTTCTTAAGCACTTATGAACAATTGGGATATTTTTTCTGATTTTCTAAATAAAGATATTGAATTTTGAAGCTTAAAAATGATTTTTAAATTCTAAAAATGGGTTTTTACTAAAATAATTCCAATAAAAAAAAATTAAAAAACTGTTAAATTTATTTCTCTCTGTCCCTTGACATCAAAGAGATTTAATAAAAATATAAAACTTAATTTTCCACATTTAAAATATTTTATAATTAATAAACACCCGAGAAATTAAAATAATTCTTAAAATTCAAATAAAATTAAAAAAATCATGAACTTTAATCCAAAGGCTTCTCTGGTGTCTCAATTGACCCACGAGTGAGGTAGGATAAAATTCCAAAGTCATTTGGATAAAATTTGATGTATTATGAAGTGATAGAGCCTTAGGGGCAAATGTGTAATTTTGGAAATTTAGCTTTAATTAACATTTAGGCCTAATTTCAGAAAGAGAAATGAGAAATCTTTAATTATAATTAACATATTTGAATGTTTGAAACACAAGAGGTTGACTGGTAGAAACCAACATCACTTGTCCTAATTAAAAAGGATAAATTTGCAATTTCCTTAAATTACATAAATTTGGGAGTCTAGCCCATTAAATGATCCTAGATTTAGGGGTATGATTTTGGGTGTTAATAACTCACTAATTTAATACCCCTATTTGATGAATAAAAAAAAAACAAAAACATGAATCATCATCATCACTTATAAGTCAATTTCATTTACAATGACTAAGACACTCACTAAAATCTTAAGGACTTAGTAGTGACTTAGGCTAAATCAAGTTTCATTTAAATAGCGATTAGAAAAGTAAACATCATTGAAAATTAAAATATCTTTCAAACACTATAAGCCCAAGTTAAAATTTGGCTAAGTCTCTTAAACTTGCCTCTTTAAAAGTCTTTACCCACATAATTCTTAAATTGAATTACGAGTGATAATTACCCTATTCTTAGAGATAATTGAGACATCATTGCTCACTGAGCACTAAGGGTATTTACAAGATGAATTATTAAGCAACATAATAAATTTAAAAGAACTCGGGATTTTCCACCAGGCAGCGAGAGAGTAGCATGGACCTGCTTCTTTCTCTAGATATGTTGGATACCTCGGAGATCTACTTAACTTAATATGTTTTGCTTGACAAAATCATCCTTAATTAAACTCCTAAGGACCCACCAAAATATGACCTAGGGTTAGGTAGGTCATCAAAATTTTACTTCCTTGCTTCTTATAAATTGCCCTGACATGCATTTTGAGTTTCAGGTGGTAGAACGAGAAGACTCGCTAGATGCGCTTTTACAATTTTCAGCATTGTCTTTCTTGTACTTTTATGCTATACTTTTATGCTTACACAAATTTGTATGCTAAAGAACAATGTCACCCTGCATGAAATCTAAAACTATCAGGATCGCCACAAAACCAAAACTAAAACTAAACTAAAATCAACCAAGATAAAATTCACCTCCACAACATTCAAAATATAAAATAACTAAAAATTTAATCACAAACATCACACCAAACTATAACTTCAACTAAATTAAGATGTCTCAATCGGATGATCAGGAATTCCTTGGAGGAAGTAACCTACGGTTGCTAACGAGGCTTCCCATGGTCTAAATGAAGTTATGGAACTCATTAAGTTGAGTTTAGTATGTTCATTTGGACTAAGTGAATCCAATAGAAAAAAGTGGTGTAGGAATGAGGGAACCGTAGGATCCTAATTGGGGTCGCTCTAATCAATTTTAACATGCCCCAATAAAATATAAAGAACTACAACCATAGGACCACTTGATTTGACATCATTAAAAACTCAAACTCATCGCGACAACGAGCTTGGAGCTAGCATAGTGGGCAGCTCGACCATCTTCAACACCAAAACCTGTCTTCCCTAGCTAACCAATCTTCCTTCCTTAGATATAAGCAACAAATTCATAGGACTTTGAGGTTGCTTGCTTATGCAACGTAAATCCTCACCTTATCTTTAGCCCTTTGTATAGCCCTGTTATACAATATAAGCTCTAACTCGTCTTAGTATTTGAGGTTGTCGTTCGTCACGACCTAAATCCTCACATCTTTCAGACAATTTGTGTGATCGTTTCACACGAATGTAAGCCCTAAATAATAAAATTTACTAGATGAAACACCTAAATATTTCTCCTCAAAACTGAAGCCAAACATTCAAATAGCTTGGGAAGTCACTGAGGTTCTCCTCTGAATCCATGTCATCCCCTAGTTCTTCCTCCTTTGAACTTTACAACAAAATGTTCTAAATTTGAACCAATCCCCTTTCACACCTCTATGTCCAATCTCATTGAAAAGTCCTACCCTTTGAAACTCCTTGAAGATAATATTTCCTGATTTTTATTGAGAGTCTTCTTAAGTGACTTTGGTCATTTAAGATGTAATTAACTATAGGGGCTTGCCCTTGTAGGAAGCATGTCTGAAGCTAGCTTAATATAAACCCTATTTAATTCTTTATCTTAAATTGGGGAACTTGTCGGTAAATATAAAGGTTTCGTAGACCAAACAGATGTTATATATTCCTTAGTTTGTTTGATCGAGTCTTATCCTCAAGTCTTGTGTTTATCCTTCGGGATATATACAAGATTTGAGGTACAATGCTCTTTCATTTAAACTATGAAAAATATGGGGTCAGTTTGATTTCATATTTTTTTAAAAACTAAATATATATGTAAATTAAAACGTCCTTTCGAAGCGAGCGATGAGATTTTGATTCTGATGACCGACAGCTTCTTACGGTCAACTCCTCCAACAAAAAATAGCACCGACAGCAAGTTTGTGCAATTCACTCCTTCAAGAATAAACGAGATGTTTATGATTGAAAATGTGTCTATCTGCTATTACATGAATTTTACCCCTACAAGAGATAATATGAATGAACTCTATCAGTACCATACAGATGAAGATGCACATTGGGAGGGCAGAGGTGATGACAATGTAAGTTTTTCATCGTCATTGCTAAATCGTACTTCTAAGGAATGATACTTCTTTATTTCATCAAAATTACTGCCTGCTATGAAAACCAGTAAGGTAACTAAGGAGAGTGTTATTTTAAATTACTATATTCAAACTAGAAAACCTATTGAAATTGGAGCCATAATTGTGAAATTGATTTTAGATTTAATTTTTAATGAATTTACAACTGGACTTGGACATCCATCCACTATTTTCCTACTATGCAATCAATCACAAGTACCTTATGAGAGTTTGGAAAAAGTGTTTCTTCCTTGGAAGTCGATGGATCCAAAAGTTTATTGCAATTGTATTGGAATAGGAGATGAAAATGATATGAATGTACTGATGGGTCAAGAATCCCATAATTCATCACCTATTCAGCCTTACTTGGGTTCTAATGCACTTTTGAAAAGGATCAAGAAGATAGAAAAAGGGGTGCAGAATCTTATGCAAGCAATTGAAAATATTTCTGAAATATTGGATCACTTGGATTAGAAACTTAAAGAACATTTTGAGCATATTGGTCGTATTAAAGATGGTTTGGTACATATGTTCAAGAAACATGCTTGGATTAGGGAGGATTCGACTGATGAGTTTCCTTATATACCCTTTTACAGCATGTATGTGCACTACCAATCTATTGGAGATATCCAGGAGGACGAGAATGAAGAAGATGTTTGAACTTAGTATATGCATGGAACATTTTATTTAGTACTACTTGTTTTAGTTGTTTGTTGTGTTGGATTGCATTTACTTTTATTGTTGAACCATATCAATGTTTGTGTTTGGAATTTTGATGTTTAGATCTCAGTGTTAGGATGTTTTAGTTTGATTTAAACACTGAAATAGATGTTTGTTGGCTTGATAAATGTTAGTTTGTAATAGTAAGGATTTTATATATAAATGTGAGTTTTGTGTTGTTTGTGAAAGATGGATGTTAAAGTAATGTTTAATCATGCTTATAAGGGTTCATTTGAGTTAATTAGAGGTAGACATAAAGTGGAATGGAGCAAATTTTTAAAGAAAAAGAAATATAGAGAAATTAAGGCATTGGCACATGATGTGCTAGATTGGTGCATGATGCGTCAGTTTACAGATAGTTGGCGCATGATCCGACGAATTCCAAGAACACTAGATTGCCCAAAAACCATAAAATCATATAGTAAAACTCCATATTTACTGCTTAGGTCATCTCCTACCTCTAAACCTTGACCTAGGGCATCACATTGAGCGCGATAGAGAAGATTTTGGAGGCTAATAATCATAAATTTCATCTTCTCTTAGTAAGATCTTCACTTTAACTTATAAAATTTTGATTTTCACCATAGTTTTTTCCTACATTATGGAGAATAGAAAAATAAGGTTTTTTTATGAAGAAACTTAAAAAAAACTCACAGTAAAAAGTTTTCTTACTAAATAATCTTACTTGGGGAGTTAGAATTTTTATTTTTTAATTTATTTGGATTTTGGTAGAATTTTAAATGGCTTCCCGAATGAAAAGAGGAAGATCGGAGGATTTCGATGCACAGAAATTTTTTAATTTGAAGGCGCAACATAGTTATAACACTCAAATTGAATAAAAAAGATTGATCTAGGAACGGGCATTTGCTAACCCGGGTGGCGAGATCGAGAGGTTGATTCTTGCAAAAAATTAGGAACAATTTTGCTACTTCATTGCAGTAGCGATTATGCCAATGATTTGAGAGTTTTATGTCAACTTGAGATTTGCTGATGGAGATCACATTCTCGTGAGAGGTAAGCAAGTTGAATTTATTGCAGAAAGGATCAATTTTTTTTGGGCTGAGGAATGTATTTTTTTTATGAATATGCTGCATTCGTGATGACTGATTCATCACTAGATCAAGTGATTATCTTTTTGACTGATGGAAGAAGAGAATGGAGGATTAAAAATAATAAGATAGTTAACTTTGAAAAGAGGATAGTGAAGTTATAAACTATTAAAGGCTATCCAGATATAGTAATCCTCACTTGAAAAAAAAAAAAGAAAGGATTGAAAAGATTCTAAAAGAAGAATAAATAGAAGAGAATAGAAAAAGAAAAGAAAAGAAAAATAAGTGAGGAGAAGCTTGAGGAGATGTCTAATAAAAAATTGGCATCACTTGAATCAACTTAATGAAAAAGCTTTATTACATTTTCTAAACTTATATTGGATTATTAGTAGCATTATTAGAAAAGTTTTTGTGAAGTTCATTTTCATATGAGTATTCTAAATATCCTTGATATGACAAATTACAATTCTTCTTGAAATAAATAGAGATTCAGAAATATTAAAATTGACTACTAAGTACTCTTAAACTTAGAATTTGAATCTAAGTTATTAAAGGCTTTTCTTAAATTTAACTATTTTATTTGTTGAAGTAAAGTATAAAAGTGATAAGTTAGTCTCTATTCTAAGACATACGCTTTTATGTAGACATTTAAGTTTAGAGGATTTTGACACACCAAAATAATATGTTCTTTTAAGTATATATTTTATGCTTATTTTTGGTGATATTAGACTATAAAGAATGGTATTTTCATGTTTTTTTGCAGGTATATCAATTTTAGACATTTGGAGCAAAAGTAGCAAAAAAGGCAAAATTTGGAGCCAAAACAGTGAAGTTTTAAATTTTGATGCATGATGAGCCAGATTCGCGCCAAATGCACCAAATTAGTGCCAGATGCACTGGATTGGCACCACATGTGCCAAAACCCAGAATAGCGTGGTCTTCAGTAAACTGGCGCACGGTGTGCCAAATCGGCGCCAGATGCGCCATTTAACAGAGATTTGGCGACAGATGTGCCAAGGATGACTTTTTGCATATTAAGGGGGTTTGAGACAAATTTTGCGTGAATTTTTAAAGGGACACTTGTTCTAAACACCTCTTGGAGTAATTCAATGCATCTAGACACTTTGGAAGGTTTTTTTATGAAGGGATATGTCTTTTGGATCAATGGAAATGTCATTTGAATTCAAAAGAGTTGACTATTGGACAGAATTTAAGAGGAAATTTTGAATTCTTTTTGGAGGGAGGAAACCTTTAATAAAAGAGAGGGAAGTCTAGGGCTTGAAGAGAGGAGAGGATTTTTGGGCGTGTGCTGTGTAACGTGAAGAAGGAGAGTTATAGAGAGAGAGAAAGTTAAGTACTTGGAGATTTTCTTCAAGGATTGTAAGAGGATAGGGAAGGTGAGAGATAGTCTCTTCATTACACTTCTAAGAAAAAACTGAGAGAGCTTCTAAAGAGAAAGACTTGGAGATAACTTCTAGGAGTTTGCTTGGGAAGGATTGTGAGATAAGTTGTGTCTTTTATTACTTTTATTTTGTAAACTTATTTTTTTATATGAAATTCATGTTTTATCATATCATTCTCATGAATTCTAAGTAGTCTTCTTTATCATTCCCCCTATTTTGGGATATGGTTTTGTGAAGAATTGATTTTGTAGAATTTCTAATGGCTCCTCAAGTTTAGAGAGGAAGGTTATACGAAGATTTTGATTCACGAAGATTCGTCAACTTTAAGGCTCAACATAGTTACAATACTCAAATGGAGACCAAAAGATGCTTTTTATGGGCTGAGAAATGTATTTTTTGACGAGTATGTTGCATTAATGGTGACTGATTCATCAATGGATGAAGTGCTTGCCTTTTTGACTGATGGAAGAGGAGAGTGGAAGATTAAGAATAACAAGATAGTTAACTTCCCTGCTTCCATGGTGACTAGCCTGTCAAAGGTATGACATCACTTTATTTTTGTTAGATTATTACCAACGAATCATCTTACTGATGCTACAAAAGATAGAGTTTTGTTGAACTATTTCATTCAAAACAAGAAAGCAATAGATGATGGTGTGCTTATATTTCATCATGCTCGAAGTATAGCTTATAGCTCTACAGCTAATGGTTTGGGGTACCCTGCTCTGATTTTCACTTTATGTGAACAATAAGGAGTAGAGTCCCATAGAAATGAAGAAAGATTACAACCACAAAATCCTATTAGGAGGCATATGATTCAGAGAGTTGAATCATTTGTTAAATCTAGAGGAGGAAGAAGGGATATACCCTTTACATCAGCTGTAGGGGCATCTAGTTCTCGCCCTGCATCATTAGAAAACATTATGGACCAACTCATGATTCAACAAGTAGACATAATCAATATTCAGGGTCAATTGGGAGAGATTAGAGCATGAAATGCATATAATGATGAATATCAGCAGAGGAGAGTGTCAGCTATTTTTCTTTCTTTTGAAAATAAGATTTTAAAATTTAAATTCAAAATTATATATATATATATATATATAATTTTAATTTTTGTGAAAATAGTATCTTTTATTTTTTGAAAAAGGATGAGACCGAGTAGACCTCATACATCTAATAGTTTAAACAGCTGAGCACGATATCATAAATGATATATCATCTTGAAGGATGGACATATCACTTATTGATAGGCTTAACTATCTAAACTTAAAAGTTTATGACTTTATTTTGGTCTGCAAAATTTATAACCGACAAATTCCCCTATTTAATACACAGATTAGATAAAGTTTAGATTAATCTGGGTTCTTAAATTCCCTATAGGAGCAAGCCCTTATAGTTAATTACATCTTAGACAACCGAAGTTACCTAAGAAAACTCTTAATAATGGTCAAAGGTTTTGTCTTCAAGAATTAAACGTTCAAGTTTTCACAGTTGTTCATAGGAAAAATCAAATGGGATAGGTTCAAATAGGAACAGTTATTTTCGAAATCCAAAGGAACAAAAAGTAGGAGATGTCGAAGATACAGAAGAAGATTCAGTAACATCTTGAACTAATATATGGTTTGGCTTTACATCTTTGAAAGAGAAATTATTTGATGTTTCAGTCCTGCAAATTATTTAGATATTTGAGACTTATATTTGTACATCATATGCAAATAGCCCGAGAAAATGTGAGGATTTATGTCATACTAAACGACGACCTCGGAATCCTAAAAGATTTAGGACTTATATCATACAATATAAAAATCATAAAAAGTCCTAAAAGATAATGTGAGGATTTACGTCGTGCCAAATGAACAACCTCAATGTCCTGTGAGTATGTTATTTAAATCTATCGAGGTTCTGCATAAGCTCATCCTTCCATCTTTAGTAGTTGTCCTGATCGTTGTCCGGAGATGAATCGTCAACCGACCACGTCGTCGTCTCGTTCCGAGAAGAGAAGAGAGAGAATAAAGAGTAATAAAAAAACCATGCCTCGAATGACCTATCCTAGGGGATTGCACAAACATACTAGAAATGTGGCAACTAAAGCATGAATACTGGTAAATGTGTATAATTCAACAAAGAACAAGCAAAAAAAGACTATGCTATAAAATGTAATAGGAAAGTGCATGAGACATGTAGCGAAGTATAGTACGGTACATAATAAAAGGAAATATGTAGAAAATAAAGTACGAAAATTAAATAAATAAAAGCACGCCTGATCAAATTCTGCTAAAGCTTCAAAATAGATTGCAATTGTATGATATAAATGGGTCAGGTAAACATTTGCAGATTATAAAAAAAAGGTTAACTGATGAACATATGAAAGTCTCAAGATGGGATATTAGATTTCAATTTGGGGATAGGCTCAGACTAGACCCCTTTTCTCTCTATCTCGATCCCACAGGCAACCAATATACCGAGGTCAACCTATTAACATCAACTAGAGGCCACCAACGAATCACCCCTATAATCAGACAGTCTTAAACTCTGTCGTTTAGTGAATATGTGAATAGAACAATATCTAAACCTCTCAAAGTGTGGTGTACCTACATGTGAGTGTAGCATCTGAACTCATTGAAGTGTAGTGTACCTATATGTGAGTGTAGGATCTGTCGTGTAGGGCGTAGTATGTGAATTGTATAGTGTGTATGAGTGTAGTCTATATTACTCGTGCAAGTGTAATATCTGGGTAAAACTCGTAGTATCTATACATGATATGTAATATCTGTTTTGCAGAATGTCGTGTGTGGATATAGTGTTTGCAGTATAAAAAGGTGATATGATAATACTTAGATCCATCAAACAAAGATACGTGGTGTATCTGTATGTGGTGTGCAAGATGTACTATGTGATGTGTGAAATGTACGTGTAGGTGATATCCAATGTGAGCATGTATTAGTCAGGATATGGTGTCTACAGTGTAGTGTTGTATCTATTCTTTCGTGAGTGTAATATCGGTGCAATGTCTGTAGTATCTGTTCTTTTGTGAGTGTAGTATCTGTGTAGTATTCGTAGTATCTGTTCTTTTGTGAGTATCGATTCTCGAAACATATGAAAAAGGGTTAGAGTTGTTAATGATCTAGGGGTGCAAGGTCATCGCGCTAATTGAATGTTGATTTTATATCTTAGCTATAAAATAAGTTGCCAAATGGTTCTCTTGCATCATTGTCTGTTACCCCTCGTCTCGAAATAATAGGCCACCTCAATATTTCATATGCTCATTCAACAAATTTTGTATATTCTGTATCAAGAGAAATGAAAGAAGCATCTATTTAAGCATTTCTATAACATCCACCTTCTACTTCTAAACTTGAATTTTGAATTTGCATATAATCATGACATACTATATCAAGTTTTAAAGAGGAATGTGTTTCCATCTTCACATTATCAAATACAGGTCTATAAGATTTAGGCAACCAAGGAAAGCTAATTCCATCAATATTGACATGCTTCATAATATTTCAAACCATATAATCTTTGAAGATTCAATTTTAACATGTTGATTAAAATTATTAAGTCAAATAATCGCAAAAGAATGATAGTGAAATATATATATATATATATATATATATATATATCACTTGATTTTCAAGCAACAAAAAAATGAATGACTCGAGATAAGGGCTGAAATATAATCCATTACCGGATAAAACTCAACTCAAAGGAGAGTCAAAAGCGAGCTATATATATATAAAAAAGAACTAGGCTCGACAAGGGACAAAACCCAGGCCACAATTATATAAAACGGAGCGTAAAGAAACACAAAAAAAATGAGTTACCAAAAAAAAAAAATCGAACCATCAAAGGCCATCAAGGAAGCTGATAATTAATTTTAATATGAGTGCCAAGCTGAGTCATTACCAAAAGAACCAAAACAGAACCCTGTAAAAAAAAAAAGCTGAGCTCAAATCACCATCAAGAAAATCAAGACCGATTTATAAAGTATTTATTCCAAGCTATAAAATAGCATAAAACCAAATTCAGCTCAAATCACCATCAAGAAATTCAAGACCGATTTCCAATATGCATTTGAATGAGACAGCAGGAGGAATAAGGGCTGCAGCCCGCGCAAATGAAATTTAAAATTAAATCAATGTGTATCTGAATAAGATAACAAAGGGGAGCAAAGACTGCAACTCCCAATCAAGTTTCAAAAACTAAAACAACTTCCCAATATATATATTCAAATGAGGTAGCAAAGTGAGCAAACTGTAGCTCAAACCCAATTCTCAAAACCAAAAAAAGGCCTCCAATATGTTTATTCGCATAGAGGAAACCAAAAGGATAGGAACTGAGCCCCAAACTGCTATTTAGAACTGAAAATAAGAGCTCCAACATAAACTCGAATAAGAATGGCAAAGGAGCAAGGATTGTAGCTCCAAATAATTTTCTTAAAGCCAAAAAAATTTCCCATACATTTTTGAATGAGACAATGAGAGTAATAATGACTGCATCCCCCAAATAGCTACTCAAACTATCAAAACATTTTTTCAATATTCATACTCAAATAAAGGGGTAGCAAGAAGTAAAACCGAGCTACCATTACTAACTAATCAAAGCATTAAACATTTTTTAATATTTAAGTTTAAATGAAGGGAACAGTAGGAAACAGAACTGAGCCCAACATAAGGGTTAAGCCAAACTATCAAGAAGAAGCAAAACCAAGCCCCAATTTGATATTCCAAAACACCAAAATACTCCAACGGCCGATACTTGAGCAAAGAGACAACATAAACATGAAACCAAACTCTCAAAATTAAATGAATCCACAAATCTTAATTTCAAAACAAAAAATAATCGAAGAGCTTAAAATAGGGCCCCCAAAATCAAGTAAACCCAAATGCCAAATCAAGGAGCAGGAACCAAAGCCGAACCCCAGCAGGAAGTAGGGATTAAAACCGAGCCTCAAATATCTTTTCCAAGCCATAAAATGATTTCCAACATGTATTTGAACAAGGAACAACAAAAAGAACCAAAACCAAGCCCCCAAATATATTTCCCAAGCCATAAAAAACTGACTTCCAACAATACTCGAACAAGGGGCAGCAAAGAGGACAAAAATTAAGCTCCCAAATATATTTTCCAAACCATAAAAACTGATTTCCAACATGTATTTAAATAAGGGACAGCAAGGAGAATCAAAACTGGACCCCATATAATACAAAGTTAATTTTATTAAAGAAATATAAGCAAATTCATGATCCTCTAAATAATACAGTTGCAATCTCACCAATGTAGAAAATATTTCAAGCCTTAATAGAAGAGATCAATCTCGCAATTAAACCCAA
>NEWO01000721.1:12936-56030 GCA_003013225.1 Phalaenopsis aphrodite
CAAGTAATCCTATAGGGATTCTTCTTTAATTCTCTTATAATGATCTTACCTACTAAATGCTAGAGGCTAAGATCAATATGTGGAGTTTCAAGTTGAGTAAAAAAGAAGAGTTTTGAATTTCTAATGGTGGGGTACCTCTTCTAATTTTCTAAGACTAGTCAATAGGAAAGTCCTATGGCTAGACCTAGGCTACTAAAGAAGTTTCTAGACCTCAACCAAAAGTGAGGTCAACAACATACTAATCAAAACCAAACCCTAATAGGCTGCTGATGAACTGTCAAAAGAGTAAGACTTCGGTTCCTCCGGAGTTGCCAAAACTAGTTCGGAAGTGTGCTATATGCTGCCTGGGGTTTCCGGTCTCGTCGAATGTCTTAAAGTTTGGTGACACAAAACCCTTAGGGTAGGGTACGACATCAAACTCCTCCGGGTAAGCTACCCCTCAAAATTAATGCACCACCCTTAGATTGGGCTAAAGCCTCCCGAACTTGTTGTTCGACCAATTATTTAATGTCTTTTTCCAGTATGATACTTGGTGAGGAATCTTTATTTTGCTGCTCTTCTCCATTAGCGGAGGAAACTTCTCTTTGTTCATCGGTAATATGGATTATTTCAGGCTGGTTAACCCCTGGAGAAGCTACATGCTGTGACTGGAATTGTCCATTAACTGTAACCATGGCGGCCATAGTAGCGGCCATCTCATCCATTCTCTTTTTCATTTTACTAATTTATACATATCTTAAAAAAATAGCTCTACGCAAATCATCTGCGGCGTTCTCTTCGATGAGAGGTTTGGCATCATGCTCAGATGAGGTAACTTTGGTCTTGATGACTTGAATGTCCAAGAAATCTTCATCAAGATAATCATTGAAATCAAAATCCTCCTCATCATCATCAAACTCAAAAATCTCAGCTTTGAGCTTTTCAAGTTTCTCTTCAATTATCGCCTCTTGAATCCTCTTAAGGTCTGGAAGACTTTCCCGATCATCCTTCACTTGTTCATCAAATTCTATAGCAATAGTTGCAACAATATCAGATAATTTAAACTTTTGCTTCATTCTGCCATTCTACCCTGCGGGCTCACTGGACTGTATTGGTATGGTGACTTTGGGTACCCACACCTTCTTTCTTGAGAACGATGACTTGAGACGGGGTATCTCAACAGAGGCATCGACATGTCGGAGAGAGGCATGCTCCCCCTAGTACGATCCAAACACAATATCGGGTAACTTCTTTATCTTTTCCCTTTTTGGGGTATTTTTATGGGTAACAACTGGTTGAGTCCTCAAACTCAGACATGACTTAACAGGTCGACGTCCTACAGAACTTGGAGCGGTAGAGGTAAAAAAATCGTTAGTAGTAATAGTAGTATCAATTCGACTTTCTAGACGGAACCTGACAAGAATATGTGTTGGTAAAGCTTCAGCTGACTTATGGGACTGTCGGGCAGTCCAAGCATCCTTTAGAATTTCTTTCTTCATTTGAGAATAAACTACACATACCACTCATTTAAGTAGTTTGACCATTGAACATCCTTCATTAGTGGTCAATCTCTGGAACACTGTGCGGACTTTAGTGATAGGAGTGGGCTTCTCTCTTTCCCTACTACGACCAAGAGGTGATGCTAAGGCAGCAACCATCCTTTGAAGACTCATTAGTATTCATCAGTGGGTGAAATATACTCCCTTGCAGAAGAGGAGAGGTCTCTTGTAATCTAAGTTCCTCCTCGTGAGGACACTCATCATCCGGTACTTCTTCTGAAATTTGGGCCTTAGCTGCCCTTCAAGCTTTTTGGCTACGATTCTTTCTTTGAGATCGAGTTAGCAGTGTAGGCTTTGAACTTGAGCTGATCTCAAAAAAAGAAGATGAGAGAGTAAATTCTTTAGTTTTATCTTCTATGATCTTAATCTCTTTTCCTTTAGTAGAAAAGGGGGCAACAGACTTAGCAGGTGTCGGGGAAGCGGTAGTTTTCACCTTCTTGCAAGAAGGAAATTACTGGGGACAGTTCATGTTAAATTCAACGGTATGCTCTTGAACTTCCGGAGCGGCGACTTTCATTACAACGAACGGGGCTTTTCTGAGAACAACTTCCAGTTCATTAAATCCAGTTCCAAACTTGATGGTGGGACCGACATTGCGAGCATTGCGACTAGTTGGTAAATTGCAGGAGAAAGTGAGCGTAGGGAACACAATTGCAGTAGCTTCAAAAAAAAAGTGACGGGGTTAGTTATTTGGTCAACACCTTGTAATTCTAGTGGGAACACTAAAAATTAACAAAGGACCGTTCTATAGACTGAGTAAACTTTATTTTATTTCATTTTTAGTTTGTGAAGGTTTTAAATTTAGTAAAATAGTCTGAAGGTAAAAGGATTTAATTAACTAAATAATAAAGGTTTAAAGAGCAAGCGCAACACAACACAAAAGAGCAAGGTGCTTGAACAGATGATCTTGAAGTCTAAAAGAGTTTATCGTATTTACCAAAGAAAGAAATGGGTGAACCATGTCAACAAAAGAAGGATAAATTGATCCATAAGGGACATGAACACATTACTGATGTATGAAGATAATATTCCCTGATCAATATGAAGAGAGAAACGAATCCCCAACGGAGTCGCCAGAAGTTGTCGACACTTAAAAGTTGAGGACATTTAGTATAGATACCCCAACACCTGTTTTAATTTAATTTAATATATATAATTTGGAAAATAATATTTTAAATTTTAAAAATACAAGACCAAACCGATCTCATATTCCAGTAGTTTAAATAAACGAGCCAAATACCACAATCAATGTATCTATCCCAAAGGATAAATACATTACTTACTGGTAAGACTCGATTAAGTAAACTAAAGATTATATGTCATTCGTTTGATCTGCAAAACTATTTTTATGTTGACCGGCAGATTCCCCTATTTAACATGAATAATTAAATAGGATTTATATTAAGCTAGGTTCTTAAAATGTTTCTTATAAAGGCAATCCCTTATAGTTAATTACATTTTAGGTAACCTAAGTCATATAAGAAAACTCTCGATAAAAATTAGGGGATCTTTTCTTCAAGAATTTTAAAAGGACAAAACTTTCAAAGAGATCAGACAAAGATATGTGAAAAGGGAATAACTCAAATTTGGAACATTTATTTTTAGAATCCAAAGGAAGAAGAACTAGGAGATTTTATAGATTCTGAGGAGAACCTCAGTGACCTCCCAAACTGTTCTACTGTTTGGCTTTAGTTTTGGAGAATAGAACTATTGAGTATTTCATCCTGCCAATTTTATTAATTAGAGCTTACATTCATGTGAAACGATCACACAATAGCCTAAAAGATGTGAGAATTTAGGTCATGACGAATGACAACTTTGGAATCCTAAAGCGAGTTAGGGCTTAAATTGCATAGCTGAGATATACAAAGACTTAAAGATAAGTTGAGGATTTACGTTGCCTAAGCAAACTACCTCGAAGTCTTATGGATTGTTGTTTGATTCTAAGGGATGGTTTGGCTGGTGTAGACATGTTTTGTTGTTGAAGGTGGTCGTGCTGCCCATGATGCGAGCTCCAAACTCCATGTCGTGATGAGTTTAAGTTTTCTAATGTGTTAGGTTCTGATGTCAAACGAAATGTTTCCTAAGGTTATGGCTATTTAAATATTATGGGGGATGTTAAAGTTGATTAGAGCGACACTGGTTAGGATTCCACGACCACTATTTTCTTTCGGATTCACTTAGTCCAAATGAATTTACTAAACTCAACTTAATGAGTTCCATACTTTCATTTAGACTGTGGGAAATCTCATTAGTAACCGTAGGTTACCTCCTCTGAGTAATTCTCTATCATCCGATAGAGACATTTTAATTTAGTTGGAACTTTTATTTTGTTCTGTTTCTGATTAAATTTTGAGCGGTCTTATATTTTGAATATTGTGACGGTAAATTTTATCTTGTTTTGATTTTTTTAGTTTTGGTTTCAGTTTGGTGGCTATCCTAAAGGTTTTGGTTTTGGCATGCAGAGTGACATTGTTATTTAACATGCAAGTTTATAAGCAGGAAAAGTATAGTAAAGAAAGTGCAGGAAAAGAAAGTACAGTAAACTATAAAAGTGTACCTGTTGAGTTTTCTTGTTACTCCACCTGAAACTTTAGTATCTTTTGCAGTAAACATTTATAATTTGTAGGAAAGTAAAGAATATAGATAGGTTCGTCACAGGCCTACCAAATTCTATGTCATAACTTAGTGGGTCCTATTTATTTAAATGTATAGATGATTTCTCAAGCAAGATATAATAAGTTTAATCATGCTTTAAGATATCTAAAAGAGTATGAGAAAGGTCCAGGGGCTGGGCCCCGAGCATCTCACAATCCCTTGAAAAGTCCCGAGTTTGTTCAAACTCATTATGTTGCTTAATAACTTATCCTTATCACACCAATATGCTCGATGAACTGATGTTCTAGCCAACCCTAAGGATGGGGTAATTATCATTTCATATTTTATTTATAAATTATGTAGGTGAAAGTCTTTAAAAGGCGAATTGACTTAATTAAGAAGCTTAGTTGATTTGACTTTTTAAGAATGGGCTTGTTGTGTTTTAAAAGTTTCAAATGAATCATATTTCATTTTCTAAACCTCATTAGACAAAAGCTGATTTGGCCTAATTCACTACTAAGCCATTAAAGCTTAATGGGTAGATTTGTAATTAAAAAAATAAATAAATGTTTATGTTCTTAATCATTATCTTGAATCATGCACCATTAATTGGGGTTTAAAATTAGTGAATTATGATATTTCAAAATCAAACCCTCACCTTAATATCTTCTTATTTAATCATTCATCCAAACATCATTAATTTAAGAAATTACAAATGTATCTTTAATAAGATCAAAGTTAGATTGGTTGCTACCACATACCCTTTTGAGTTTCAACCATTTACTCATGTTAATTAAGATCATTCAATGCCCATTTTCCATTTTAATTGAGCCTAAATATTGATTAACGCCAAATCCTCAAAATTACCATTTTGCCCCTGATGACCTAACACTTCATAATTTATCAAATTTGATGCAAATGACTTTTAAATTCTATGTTACCCCACTCATTGATTAATTAAAACATGAGAGGAGAAAATGTGTTTTTTTTTAATTTATTTAATTTTATAATTATTTTTAATGCAAAAAAAGGATTTTTAATGAAAATTTAATAACTCAAACAAGATAAAACACTTGTCCTTAAGAAAATTATTAGAGGTTTATTAGGTCAGAGGACCACTTAGACCAATTTTTATGATTTTTATATGTTTAATTTAATTATTAGAATTATTTGTTTGTTTTGAGTATTAATTAAATATAAAATATTATTTAAGTGGAAAATTAAGTTTTATATTTTTCTTAAATCTCTCTTAGTCCAGGGAACCCAAAGAAATAAATTTCATATTTTTGTGATTTATATTTTAATTATTAGAATTATTTTTGTGGAAAATTAAAGGAAACTCATTTTTAAAGCCTTTAAAAATTAATATATTGACTTAGTAAATTAGGAAAATTATTTTAATTAGTTTTAAGTGATCAGCAAGTCAAATGTGACATTTTAATATGTTTTTTACTATTTTGCAATTTTTATGATTTTTAATTATTTAAATGCTTAAAATTGGCTAAAAAATAAAGTGTTTATTTTAATTCCAATTTTATTTTTCATAGGTTTCTCTTATCATAAGGAGCTCCCAAAACTAATTTGGTGATTTTTTGAGTTGTATTTTAATTAATATATTTATTTGAAAGCCAAAAAAGCAATTTCACTTAATTAATCCATTTTAGTGGTCAAATTATCTCCAATTGACTTGAAATTTTTATGGGGACTTTCCATGACATTAAATTATAGTGGAGAATAATTTTTTATGTAATTTACATTTATATTTAATCCAAATTAATTTTATATCAACTTTAGGGGGTGGTGACAATTATGATTATTTTAATGAGCTAAATCAAGTTTATATTTTTTCTAGGGTCCTCTGACCACAATAAACATATCAAAACAAATTTTGACTTTTTTTATCAATATTTAATTATTATAATTTTTATACCAAAGCAGGGACCATTAACTTGAAAATTAGATATCTCAAATTAAAGATGCCCCATGACATTAGAAAAATCAGGAGAGATGCCCAACAATAGAGACATCAAAAGCCCCATGGTCTCATGTCATGATGAAATGTTTATGCAAATGAAGAATCCAAATAAGAAAATAACCATTTAATTTTTTAAAAATCAAATATGCATCAAATAGATATGAAACAATTTCCACATTGTTCTCCTCTGTTCACTGAGCAATAGGATATCTTTATTTTATTTTTGTGATTTTTCTACACGTTCTGACCATTAAATAAATAAAGAAAATCCCTATTTTTCTATTTAATCCATGCGGCACCACATCAACCTGCGGGGCTCCGAAGCTCTACGCGGTGTCGTCTGGTTTGGCAACACCATCCGAGTCAGCTATCACGCGTCCCACTGTTTTGTTCCATCCATCCACCCGACGCGATCCAGAGAGTCCATTTGATACAATCGAAAATGGATGACATCCGTTCATAGTCCTCAAGTCCCTAGCCTGAGAACCGTCCAACTTTAAACCTTAATATTTCTCTCGATACTCAACCAAATTAAGTGTGGTTTGTTCCTATAGAGTCGTCTTGACTAGGAGAACATATCCATACGGTTAATCAGACCTTAAATCGATTCTATAAGCATAGAGAATTAAAATAGGCTCAAATTAAGGGGAGAGTTCAATACCTTTTCATAAGAGGTATGGCCTCGATTGGGTGCTTCCAAAAGCTTGCCTTGAGTCCAAAGAGCTTCTAGATGAAGCCTCAAGGAGTGGCGAAATGCCTAGGTATGAAATTAACCAAGGCCGATTTGGGGTGTTGATCAAAGTCCACCCTATGGTATTTTGGTGATGGGGCTTCTATGAGAGATCTTCTTCTCTCACTTAGAGGATGGTGTGAGTGCAATTAATTTAAATTTCATGTAGTCTAGAGGGATGTCATGTTTCGGGCTTGATTTTGAGCTCCAAAATTGAGCTCAAACTGTGGATTTGAGGGCTTGAGGATGGTTGGATTGAACTTAGTGGGTCTTGAAGAAGCTCTGAGATCAATTTGGCAGAGTCTCCCCAAATAATTTCAAGCTCTCCCCCCTTGTCCGTTGATGGTGAGTTTAAACAGAGGAGGCCATGATGGCTCTCAGGCCAGTCTGAGGTGGCTAGGAGGCTGCTTGGGAGGAGGGAAGAAAGGTGCAATGGTCAATTTGGGTTAAGACACATCACATGGGTTTAATTTTGAGTTTTGGCCTAGGTGAGGCTCTTGGATTTTGTTTTTCCAGCAACCAAGGTGGCCGGCCGACCAAGCTCAGGTCATCATCCTACCGAGGATGATCAGGGTGGGCTAAAAATAATATAATGTTTTAAGTAACATTTTTATGTCTATTTTTTGTGATATTGCACTTTAAAGAAATGTTTTTTTGTGTTTTCATTACAGGTATTTCATTTTTAGGCATTTGGAGCAAAAATGGCAAAAGAGCAAAATTTGGAGAAAAAACTGCCAATTTGGCATTTAACACATGATATGCCAAAATACAGAGCGCTAACGCATGATGCACCAGACTCCACTTTTTCAAATTAAGGCAGTTTGAGATGAATTTTGCGTGAATTTTCAAAGAGAAATTTGTTCTAAGCACCCCATGGATTGATTCAATGCATGTGGACACTTTGGAAGGTTCCAATTTGAAGGGATTTGACTCTTAGATCAAGGAGACACATCTTTTGAAATTCAAAGTTCTAACTTTTGAATTTTGGAGGGAATTAAGATTCTTTTGAGAAGAAAGAACCAACCAACAAAAGAGAACCTCTAGAGAGACTAGAAGGGGGGATGAAAAGTTAGAGAGAGAGAGAGAGAGAAAGGAGGAGATTTTCTACTAGGAATGTAAGAAGAGAGGGAAAGTGAGAGATTTCTTCTTCATTAGACTTCTAAGAAAGAATTGGGAGAGATTGTAAAGAGAGAAAGGCTTGGAGAAAACTTCTAGGGATTTGCTTGGGAGGGATTATGAGATAAGTTGTTTTTTTTATTTATTTTGTTTGTAAACTTGTTTTCATATATGAAATCTGTGTTTTATCGTATCCTTCTCATGAATTTTGAGTAGTCTTTTTTATCCTTCTCCCTACTTTGAAGAAATGGTTTTGTGAAGAATTGATTTTATTTTCTACGGTTTTAAATGTCAATAATTTGTAATGATTTGAACTTCGATCTTCATTTACTTTTTGATCTGGCCAATTGAATTATTAAAATGTGTAGAGAATTATATGTTATGAAAAGGGGATATGATTTCTACAACAAAGGGAGAAACACATTTGATTTCATGGGACAGTATTTCATTCATGAGATTGGGTGCAAATAAATAGGGAAATATACTTTGATGGATATAGAATTGAAAGATTTTAAGGTGATATCTTAGAATCCCTAATTTGGTTTAGTTATTTGGAAACTAATGCGAGCATGTTAGCCCTCAGAGGAGGGAGTAGTGGGAGCTCTGGAGTGACAGTCGGTATCCTCTCAGCCTAACCACAGAATTAGGGACCAAACTCTGGATTAGCCAATGTTCTCTATAGCACTCGGAAGACGGTAGAGAATATGATTGCTCCTATCTAGCACAAAAATTTTTTTAAATATATTTTACAAATGATTTCAATTTCTTCACAAGCCATTTTTTCATTGTAAAGGTGAAGGATGATTTCTCATACTTGAACTTTTCGTCAACAAAAATATTTATTTTATTTCAGCAATTTACTTTTGAATATTTAGCATTTTGCTTAATTTACTTTTTATAGTCGTACATCTGCATAGTTAATAACATTTCACTTAAGTAGTTTAATTTTAAACTTAGCATTTCAATTTGTTTTTATATTATAATAAAATATAAATAACTAGCTTATATATATTTTCAGCTTCTCTGTGGGATCGATATTTAGGACTCCATTAGAGCCCCATATTACTTGAGCGATACGTATACTTGTGTAGTATGTAAACGAGAATTGGGATTTTAAAGATATTTTTAAAGATAAATTATTTTCATCAAAATTATATTATATTTTGGGTGGTTACATTGCATCATTATTATTAAGTCTAACAAATTCCAGTTGCATCAAGTTTTTGACGTCGTTACCGAGGAAATAACGAAAAATATTAGTTATTTTATTTTTAAAAAAATATATATAAAAAAAAGTGTTTTTAGTTTAGTTTGAACATTTTCTTTGTTAAGTATATTGCTTATTTTTAATTACTTGTTTTATTTTGTTTATGTGTAGTATAAGATCTGAAAACCTAGTACCTTACGATTCTGATCTAGAAAGAACTATTAGAAAAATTTGAAAACAACAAAAAGAGAAAAATCATTTTAGCAAAATGGCTTGCAACTCAAGTAATGTTGAAAATGAAAATGAACATCATCAGAGAACTTTAAGGGATTATGTTAATCTTACAACATATGAAATTCATTTGAGTATACAAAATCTTGTTGTAATTGCCAATTCATTTGAGCTTAAACTTGTTGTTATCCAAATGGTACAAAAAAATCAGTTTGGAGGAACACCAAATAAAGATCCAAATTTACACCTTGCTAGTTTACTAGAATTGTGTGCTACATTTCAATATAATGGAGTGTCGAATTATGCTGTCAAACTTAGGCTTTTTCCTTTTTCACTGAGGGATAAAGCTAAGCTGTGGTTAAACTCGTTAACACCTTCAAAAACTTAGGGAGATTTATCACAAAAATTTTTATCTAAATATTTCCCACCTTCAAAAACTGCTAAGCTTAGAAATGATATTACATTTTTTTGTCAATTTGAAGGGGAATCAATTTATGAAGCCTGTGAAATATTTAAAGATCTCCTTAGGAAGTGTCCACACCATGCATTGCCAGATTGGTTAATAATTTAAACTTTTTATAATGGATTGGTTGGATCTCTTAGATCGATAATTGACGATGCTACTGGTGGATCATTAATGTCAAAACGATTCAATGAAGCATATTCATTAATTGAAGAGATGGCTACAAATAGTTTTTAATGGCCCTCAGAAAGGGCAAATCCAAAAAAAAGTAGCCACTGTTCATGATTCTGATGCAATATCTATATTAGCTGCTCAAATAGCTGCTATATCAAAGAGGATAGATCAATTTAGAATGAATTATTCTCAAACAACACATGTGCTTGAGGAGAACTCATGGGGACAAATGATAGAATCTCAATCTTCTTATGAGACTTTAAATGCAATAAACAATTGTTCTACTAATCCTTATGCCAATTATTATAATTCTAGATAGAAGAATTGTCTAAACTTTAGTTGGAGTTATAATAACTCAAATACTTCAAATCCACAATGGGGAACAATGTTGTGAACCTAGTGGGAAGCTCCAACAATCAAGAAAATCAAACCTATAAATCTTATTACCCTTTAGGATTTAATAATTTGCAATGTAAGGAGAAAAAGTTCTCAATGGAAGATTAGCTGGGCACAAATATTTTTGTTTTCTAGATGGATTTATCGGTTATCACCAAATGCTTATTACTCTTGAGAATCAAGAGAAAATGACATTTACTAGTCCTTATGGAACTTTTGCTTTTCGGCGAATGCCTTTTAGATTATGTAGTGCTCTTGCGACATTTCAAAAATGTATGATGTCAATTTTCAGTGATTTGATTGAAAAAGATATTGAAGTCTTTATGGATGATTTTTATGTATTCATAACATCCTTTGAAATATGTCTAAATCAATTAGAAAAAGTTATGGAACATTGTGAAAAGACTAATCGTATTTTGAACCGAGAGAAATGTCAATTTATGGTTGCCGGAAGAATTGTTCTTGTACATAAAATTTCAGAAAATGGCATGGAAGTAGATCCTGCAAAAATTCAGGTTATATCGAAACTACCTCTGGGAACTAATGTAAGAGGAGTTAGGATTTTTTTAGGGTTTGTTGGTTTCTACAAGCGATATATCAAAGATTTTTCAAAAATTACTAAGACTTTGTGCCAACTTTTAGAAAAAAGATATAAAGTTTGACTTTAATCAAGGTTTCCTTAAAGCCTTTGAAACTTTAAAGGAAAAAATTATCACTGCTCCTATAATTGTTTCACCAAACTGGGAGAAAATTTTTGAACTAATGTGTGACGCTAGTGATTATGCAATTGGAGCTGTTTTAGAGCAGAAATATGATAAGATTTTCATTGTCATATATTATGCTAATAAGGCTCTTAATGATGCTCAAATTAACTATATCACCATTGAAAGAGAGTTATTAGTCGTTGTGTATGCTTTTGATAAATTTAGATTATATTTTATTTTTTGGTAGTTGATAGAAAAGGGACTGTTAATCAAATAGCTAATCATCTATCTAGGTTAGAACATGAAGAAATGATAGATTCTGAAAGAAGGATTGAAGATACTTTAGCTGATGAACTATTTTATGCTGTAAAAAGATGGGAAATACCTTGGTATGCTGGTATTGTAAATTATATTGTTAGTGGTATTTTACCATATGGATTGACAAGACAACATGAAAAGAAATTTATTTATGATGCAAAATCTTATTTTTGTGATGATCCTCATTTATATAAATAATGTAAAGGCTTGATTATAAGATGATGTGTGCCTTATAAAGAAATTTAGGAGATTATTCAAAAATGTCATGATTCTGATTTTGGAGGACATTTTGAGAATTTGGAATTTATTGGCCTACTCTATTTAAAGATGTTAGTATATATATATATATAAAATCATGTGATCGGTGTTAGGAGTAGGTAATATTTCTAGAAGAAATGAAATGTCTCTAAATTTTAATTTGGAAATTGAAATTTTTTATGCATGGGGATTAGATTTTTTGGGACCATTCATGCCTTCATTTGGAAATGTACATATATATTGATTGTAGTAGATTATGTTTCAAAATGGATTGTGATGCTCTGAGTGTTTCAAAATTTTTAATTAAGAATGTTTTTACAATATATGAAATGCTGAGAGTAATCATTACTGATGGAGGATCTCATTTTAGAAATGCAACAGTGGCAAGGCTGGCGAAAAAAATATAATCTAATATATAAAATTACAACTGCTTATCATCCTTAGAGTAGTGGTTTAGCAGAAGTATCTAATCATGAAATTAAGAGAATTTTGAATAAGATTATTAATCCTAACAAAATAGATTGGTCTATTAGATTAGATACTGCATTGTGGGCATAGAAGACAACTTATAAGACACCTATAGGAATGTCTCCATATAGATTAATTTTTGGAAAGACTTGTCACTTGCCAGTTAAATTAGAACATAAAGCTTATTGAACGATACAAGAATTTAATTTCAATTTGAAAGAAGCTGATGAGAAAAGATTTTTGCAATTGAATGAGTTTGAGAAAATTAGGAATGAATCTTACAATAATGTAATGATTTATAAGGAAAAAATAAAAGAATGACATGATCGAAAGATAGTACAAAGAGAATTTGAACTTGCATAGAAAGTTTTATTATATAATCTAAGATTGAAATTATTTCATGGAAAATTGAAGTCTAGGTGGAAAGTGCCATTAAGAGTTATAAAACTCTATCCCTATGGAGCAGTCAATATTGAAGATCCTAAGACTTGAAAATATTTAAAGTACATGGGCACAGATTGAAACCTTATTTTGATGGTCATAGGCCAAATTTTAAAGAGACTATCATGTTGGATCACCCAGAATGAGACGACCAAATTTTGGAACTGGCGCATGATGCGTCGATTTCCAGAGAATTGGCGCATGATGCGCCAGATCGGCACATGATGCGTCACAGACGAAAATGATTAAAAACGTGTCAAATGATAGTTTTTGGCAATTTTTGGCAGGGACACCTTCAAATAACTCCTAAAAACTGACTCCAAGACATATTTAAGGAGGAAAACAAGGGAAGAGTCACCACATTTTAATTCTCATGGCTTCCTACTCTAGAAACTCCGCTAGATTTAGAATTTTCAACTGAAGAAAGTTCATCAGTTTCGACGCACAGAAGTTGCATGATCGATTTATAGTGAAGAAGAGGCTTATCAAAGAGAGGGGATTTGTGCAACGAGGATTCAACACACCAAATACTCAAGTCGAAGAAGTTATTTCATAGAGGCATTGGGAAGTGTTTTGCTACACTAATACCGTTGTAATTGTCCCAGTGGTGAAAGAATTTTATGCAAATTTTCAATTGATCAACCAAGGAATGATCTATGTGCGAGGCAGGTTTGTACAATTCACTCCTTTGATAATCAATGAAATGTTTATTATCGAGAATGTGACTGTCTGTCATTATACAAATTTTATTCCTACAAGAGACAACATAAATAAACTCTATTGTTACCTTACAGATGAAGATGCTAATTGAGAAGCCTGAGATGATGAGAATGTGAGTTTTTCTTCAGCATTATTAAATCCTACTTCAAAGATATGACATTCCTTCATTTCGTCAAAATTACTACCTACTATGAAAATTAGTAAGGTTACGAAGAAGAGTGCTATTTTGAATTACT
The DNA here is from genome assembly GCA_003013225.1 of Phalaenopsis aphrodite. Classification (NCBI taxonomy): domain Eukaryota; kingdom Viridiplantae; phylum Streptophyta; class Magnoliopsida; order Asparagales; family Orchidaceae; genus Phalaenopsis; species Phalaenopsis aphrodite. Next base: position 26,510 of record NEWO01000721.1, read on the forward strand.
GTATTCAAACTGAAAAACCTGTTGATATTGGAGACATAATTGTGAAATCTATTTTGGGTTTGATTGTTAATGAATCTGCAACAAGATTGGGACACTCATCTACTATTTATCAACTCTGCAGTCAATCACAAGTACCTTATGAAAGTTGGGAGAAAGTATTACTACCTTAGAAGTTGATGGATCCTGAAGTCTACTGCTGTTGCATTGGAATGGGAGATGATAATGTTATGGATGTATTAATGCATCAAGGATCTCAGAATTCATCGCCTATTCAGCCCTACTATAACTCTAATGCACTTTCAAAGAGAATTAAAAAGATTCAGAGAGAGATGCATAATCTTATGCATGCAATTGAGACTATTTCAAAAATTTTGGATCACCTAGATTAGAGACTTAAGGAACATTTTGGATTTACCGAGCATTATTGAAAATGGTTTGGTACGTATGTTCAAGAAGCATGCATTGATTGAGGAAGAAAATGCAAATGATCAATTTCCATTTAGACCCTTCTACAATTTGTATGTGCACTACTAGTCTGTGAGAGATCTCCAGGAGAACCAGAGTGACAAAGATGAGTGAAGTTAAATTAAGCATGAAATGTTTTGTCTAGTATTGTTTGTTATAGTTTATTATGTTTGATTGCTTTACTTTAAGTTGTTGCACTATCTATGTTATTTTCTTTGAAGTTTGATGTTTATATTTCAGTGTTTAGGATGTTGGTTTGCTTTAAAACACTGAATTTGTTGTGTATTGGCTTGAAAATCGTTAGTTTGTAATAACTCGGATTTCGTATATAAATATGAGTTCTGTGTTGCTTATAAAAATTTGGTGTTAGTTTGATGTTTAATTATTCTTATAAAGTTTTATTTGAGTCAAATAGAAGTTGATGTAAAACGGTATGGGGCAGATTTCCACAGAAACCGAAATTGGGCAAAAATATGCTCTGGCGCATCAACTTACAGAGCCTTGGCGCATGATGCGCCAAAAGTCCGAACACGCTATATTGCCTAGAAAAAAATGAAATCGCACGGACAACCTTCATTTTTGCCGCTTGAGTCATCTTCGACCTCAAAACCTTGGTCTAGGGCATCACATTGCGGGCTAAAGAAAAAGATTTGGAGGACAAAAACCATAGATTTCATTTTCTCGTAGTAAGAGCTTCACTTTAACTTAGAAATTTTTTATTTTCACCATGGATTTTAGGAGATCCAAAAAATGGGATTTTTGTTGAAAGCGCTTGAAGAAAACTCATGGTGAAAAGTTTTTTACCAAATAATCTTGCTTTAGGAGTTAGATTTTTTATTTAGTAATTTATTTGGAATTTATTTGGACTTTCGTAGAATTTCCAATGGCTCCCCGAGTTAAGCGAGGAAGATCGTCTGATGACTTTGATGCTCGACGATTTGTTAGTTTCAAAGCCCAACACAGTTACAATACATTATTTGAGAACAAAAGAATGATCCAGGAATGAGCATTTGCAAACCCGGGAGGCGAGTTCGAGAGGTTGATTCGTGCCAGAAAATAGGAGTGATTTTGCTACTTCAGTGTTGTGGCAATCATCGCTATGGTCCGAGATTTTTATGCAAACTTGAGATTAACTGTGGGAGATCACATTTTGGTGAGAGGTACGCAAGTAGAATTTACTTCTGAAAGGATCAATGCATTTTATGGGCTTAGAAATGTCTTCCATGATGAATATGCCACTTTTTCTATTACTGATTCATCACTAAAAGAAGTTATTGCCTTTTTGACTGATGGAAGAGGAGAGTGGAAAAAAAAAGAATAATAAGATAGTTAACTTCATATCTTTTATGTTAACTATTCAGTCAAAAATATGGCATCATTTCATCTATGCCAGAATTTTACCTACAAAGCATCTTGCTGATGTTACAAAGGATCGAGCTGTGTTGAACTATGGCATTTAGAACAAGAAGGCAATAGACATTGGTGCACTTATAGTTTATCACGCTAGAAGTACTGCTGGAGGTTTGGGATATACTACCCTAATTTTCACTCTATGTGAACAATCAGGAGTTGAATCCCATAGAAATGAAGAGAGGTTACAGCCCCAGAATCCGATTGGGAAGCACATGATTTAAAGGGTAGTATTATTTGTTGAGTCTAGAAGTGAAACAAGGGATAGGCCCTCTACATCTGCTGCAGAGGCATGTACTTCTAGTGTTGCATAGTTGGAAGGTGCTATGGACCAGCTTATGATTCTACAATATGATATTATTAATATACAGACTCAGTTGGGAGAGATAGATGCAAGGACTGCATATAATGATGAATATCAGCAAAGAAGAGTTCAGCATGATATAGATTTTCAAAATGTTATGGTTAGGCACTTTGTGGGTGAACCTAACGTGAACTTTCTTATTTGCCCCAGCTTTGTTCCCTATGCTCCCATTCGTATGAAAATGAAGAAGCAAGAGAAGAAGAAGAAGATGATGATGATGATGGAGTGAAATGAGATGACGATTGATATTTTATGAGTCTTGCTTAGTTATTTTTGATGCTTTATGTTTGTAATAGGATGTACTTTTATTTGGAAAAATTGTTGTAGTAACAAAACTTTTTATGTTTTTTTTGTGAACTTGCAGTTTGTAATAGTAATTGTAGACTTTCACTTTTTCTGCATTTTTAGTATTTCTAGTTCTTTTTTTTAGTTTTTGTATTTAAGTGTTTAATTCCCAGTAATTTCTTTAGAATATATTATGTTTTATTTAATGTTTTAAAGCCTGCATGTAGATTTACAATTAATACCTGCAGTATACCAGAACCAATTTCATGTTCAGAAATCCTCTACAGGTTAGTTTTTATTTTCATGCATTTACTATTTTCTTTCACCAACTAAAATTTTATACTAAAATATTTTTAAAATCATTTAAAAATTTTTGGGGGAAAAGAAAATTTTCTTTTGAAATGGTGAAAACTAAATTTTATTTGTCCTTAAGTAACTATATTTTTTAAAATTTATTTAACATGACCTGAGATATTAAAATTTCACTTTAAATGGTTATACTTATGTTTATAAATTTATAGTAAATTTAGGTAAAGAATTTTAATAATGAAGGTCAATTCTAAAGTTAAAGATATTTGTTATGATAGGATAAGACTATGTTTTTCTATTTTAAGCAAAAATTGTATTTTTAAAGTGTTAAGAATTTTAGAGTTTCATGTAAGAAGAAAGGAATGAGATTTTATGAAAAATCGTATACTAGTATGACTTTATTAAGTAAGGGGTGTGGAGTTTTGATTTTAAGAAGAGGATCATGAAGATAAAAATTATTAAAGGCTATACAGATATAGTAATCCTCACCAGAAATAAAGAAAGAGAAAAAGAAATTATTAAAAAGATCCTAAAAGAAAAAAAAAAGAAAAAAAAAAGAAAAAAAAATAATAGGTGAGGAGAAGCTTGAGAAGATGCCTAATCAAAAATTGGTTTCACTTGAATTAACTTAAGGAAAGAGCTTTATTATACTTTCTAAACTTGTACTGAAGTATTAATAGCTTTTCTAGTAAAGTTCTTTTATAATTTTTTTCTCATATGAATGTTCTAAATGTTCTTAACATGATAAATTGCAATTCTTCTTGAAAAAAATATAGATTCAGAAATCTTAAATTTAATTACAAGATATTCCTATACTGGGTGTTTGAACATAAGTTATTAAATGTTTTTCTTAAATTTTGATATTCTATTTATTGAACTAAAGTATAGAAGTGATAAGTTAATCTCTATCCTAAGGACATATGCTTTTATGTACTTAAATGTCACTTAAGGACAAGTAACATTTAAGTTTGGGGGATTTTGATTCACAAAAATAATATATTATTTTATGTACCATTTTTATGTCTGTTTTTGGTGATATTGCACTTTAAAGAAGGGTATTTTTGTGTTTTTGTTGCAGGTATTTCATTTTTAGGCATTTGGAGCAAAAACAACCAATTTTGGGGTTTGGTGCATGATGCGCCAAAATCCAGAGTGCTGACACATAATGCGCCATATGTAACTTTTTCAAATTAAGGCGGTTTGAGATAAATTTTGCGTGAATTTTTAAAGGGACACTTATTCTAAGCACCCCATGGAATGATTCAATGCATGTGAACACTTTAGAAGATTCCAATTTGAAGGGATTTGACTCTTGGATCAAGGAGGCACATCTTTTGAAATTCAAAGTTTTGACTTTTAAACTTTGGAGGGAATTGAGATTCATCTAAGAAGATAGAACAAGCCAACAAAAACAAACCTCTAGAGAGACTAGAAGGGGGAGGAAAAGTTAGAGAGAGAGGCGTGAGTTAGAGAGATAAAGGAGGAGATTTTCTTCAAGGGTTGTAAGAGGAGAGGGAAAGTGAGAGATTTCTTCTTCATTACACTTCTAAGAAAGAATTGGGAGAGATTGTGAAGAGAGAAAAGCTTAGATAGAACCTCTAGAGATTTTCTTGGGAAGAATTGTGAGATGAGTTGTATTTTTTTATTTCTTTTCTTTGTAAACTTGTTTTATATATGAAATCTATGTTTTATCGTATTCTTCTCATGAATTTTGAGTAGTCTTATCCTTCTCCCTTTTTTGAATAAATGGTTTTATGAAGAATTGATTTTGTTTTCTACGGTTTTAAATGTCAATAATTTGTGATGATTTGAATTCCAATCTTTATTTATTTTTTGATCTGGCCAATTGAATTGTTAAAATGTGTTGAGAATTATATGTTCTGAAAAGAGGATATGATTTCTACAACAAAGGGAGAATCACATTTGATTTCATGGGAGAGTATTTCATTCATGGGATTGGGTGCAAATAAATAGGGAAATATACTTTGATGGATGTAGAATTGGAAAATTTTAAGGTGACAGATTAGAATCCCTAATTTGGTTCAGTTGATTGGAAACTAACGCGAGTATGTTATCCCTCAGAGGAGGGAGCAGTGGGAGCTCTGGAGTACAGCCGGTATCCTCCCAGCCTAACCACGGAATTAGGTATCAAACTCTGGATTAGTCAATGTTCTTTATAGTGCTTGGAAGAGGGTAGAGAATAGGATTGCTCCTTTTTTGCAAAAAATAATTTTTAAATATATTTTACAAATGATTTCAATTTCTTCACAAGCCATGTTTTCATTGTAAAGGGGAAGGATGTTTTCTCATACTTAAACTTCTCGTCAACAAAATCTTTATTTTATTTCAGCAATTTACTTTTGAAATTTTAGTATTTATTTTAATTTACTTGTTATAGTCGTACATTTGCATAGTTAGTAACATTTCACTTATGTAGTTTAATTTCAAACTTAGCACTTAACTTTGTTTTTATATTATAATAGAATAAAAATAACTAGCTTATATATATGTCCAGCTTTCCTGTAGAATCGATTTCTAGGACTCCATTAGAGCCCTATATTTCTTGAGCGATACACATATTTGCGTAGTATGTAAACAGAAATTGGGATTTTAAAGAGATTTTTAAAGATAAATTATTTTCATCAAAATTATATTATAGTTTGAATTACATTGTATCATTGTTATTAAGCTTAATAAATTCCTGTTGCATCAGGCTAATGTGCAGCCAATTGGGTTTATGCATGGGTAAAGATGATTAATTGAAGTAGAAAGGGCTTTGGGCTAGGTTGGGTCAACCATGGGTCTAGCTCTATTGTAATGAGCTTAGGTGGCTCCCCATGACTGACCAATGCCAGGTGGATCTGCTAAAGTTGTGTGGAGAAGTCTCCATCCAAAGAATTTAGCTAAGCATGGGTTAGAGTAAGTCTTTAAAAGGGTTAAAAACTTTATCAGGGAGCTTGAAAGTGGCTCCTCCTTTTGCCATTAATAGCTTGGTGGGTGGCAAAGGCTCATATGGGTCACCTATGGCTTAGGGATGGCTTCATGGCTTGTCCTTGGCTTGACAAATTTGCATGAGAAAGGATTTTTGGATTTATGGGGTATTTTGATGGTTTTTGTCTTGAGGCTTGATTTGGAATGATTATATCATGGATTTAAAACTTATGGAATGATTTTGATTAAATGGATGATGAGGAGAAAAATTGTCATGTGGGCTTTTAAATGAATATTGGGCTTTTTGAATGACTTAAGGGCTCGGGCTTTTAAAATTGGGGGTGAATTTAGGCTAAATTTTGAGTCAATTTAATGTTTAATTTGGTGTAGGGAGATTCCATGAAAATTTTTTAAAGGATTTCAAGTGATTTTAAATTGAATTGAAAAGTCAAATTGGTGAAATTTGGGCATATGGCTAAATTGGGGAAAACTTGAAGATTTTGGTCCAAGTTGAAATTGAGTGGGATTAATGATTGACCAAGGCCAATTGAGGGTCCAATTTGTTGTTGGGAATGGTTATAAGGGGTTTTAAGTCCAAGGTTGGTGCAATTGGATAGGGCATGGGGTTCAATTTGGGGAGGTTTGGTCACATGATCAAAATTGGGACTTTTTGATATTGGTGAAATTGGGCTTTTAATTGGGTTAAATTGAGCTTTTCTTTGGTTTCAATTGATATTAAGAATGTTGAATTTTGGTTTAGAATTGAAATTAGGCAAGATTGGGGTCAATTGGGCCAAGATTGGGCCTAATTTATGAAATTAGGCCTTTAAGGGCAAATTGGGGTTTTTGGTCAAATTAGGTCAATGTGATGGTTAAAAATCAAAATTGGGAATATTTGGGATGATTTTGGAATCCTTGGAAATTTTTTGAATTTTTGAAAATTTTGGGTCATGAGGGGCATTTTGGTAATTTTGGCAATTTTGGTGATATTTTGGGAATTTGGTGATTTTGGTAAATTTTGGTCAATTTAGATAGTGGTGAGTGATTTAAAATGACTTGTGGACAAATTTGGGTATTTTTGGTAATTTTGGGATTTTTGGCAAAAATTAGGGTTTAGGGGTATTTTGGTCATTTAGTGATTTTGGACTAGAATAGGCAAGTAAGTCATGAAGCCATGCCAAACCAATAGTAGCCATATGATGATTCATTTTGGATGCTTAATATGCTAGTCATAACTCTCTTGGCCAAGGACTAGGGGTTCGGGTCCATCCATATGGCTTTCGAAAATGAGTCAAGAGACCAAATCAAGGGTAAGTGGTTTTAAGGTTTGGTGTGTGAAAAAGAGTAGTGTGTGCAAGTTAGCCTAACCAAGACCAGACCACCCAAGGTTAGTCCTAAGGCTTGACCATTTTATGAGAACTCTCCTTGAGCTCCCTACTAAATGCTAGAGGTTAAGACCAATATGTAGAACTTCAAGTTGAGCAAAGAAGAGTGCAGAATTTCTAATGGTGATGGTTCCTATTCTAGTCCTCTAGGACTAGTCAACATGAAAATCCTATGGCTAGACCCTAGGTTACTAAAAAGGAAAAGCTAGACCTCATCCAAAAATGAGGTCAACAGTTTTATTGTGTTTAGAGAAGGGCATTAGGATAACTAGCTGTTCAAGTACATCCCTCTATGAATCTGAGAATTCCCTTGAGCCTTAGCATACAAATTATGCAAAAGATGAGGTTTGGTAAGACCTCGATGTTTTCTCTAGTAGCTTCCCTTTGATGGACAAGTGAAATCTAAGAAAAGGATGGATGAAGGCATCTCTTTAGTCATCATTTGCCTGATCGCAAAGAGCTCCCTTAAAGAGTCATTTCTTCACTCAATGTTGGGCAAATTGATGGCAGCAACATTTCATTGCTTAACGCGATACGATATTGGCATCTCTTTCTATTAATTCAACTCTAGAATCAGTGTGAGATCATTAAGGTGAGTTGGATGCATTTTTCAGCATTATTGGGTTGTACTACATGTTAATCTCATGACTACTTCAGTTTAGATTGGTCGCCTCGGGTCAATCACCAAATCATTTGGGTTTGATAGACTGCAATGGTTCGATCATCCATTTGGGTTTGATCGGTTGTCCAGAGGTGATCACCCTCTTTTTTGGTTTTGATCGGCCAAACTGGTTTAATCGTTCACTTTGGTTTGATCGGTCACCTTGGCATGATCGATCTATCACTTTGGGTTTGATCAACAGTCCTGTGCAGTTCACCCGCTCTTTGCGGTTGGATCAGCCACTCTGATCCAATCCTGGATTACTTCACTTTGATTAGCTGCCCCAACATGATCGACCAATCACTTTCGATTCGATCATATGTTCTGTGCCGATTACCCGCTTTTTTTGGGTTCGATCGAACACACTAGTTTGACAACCCACTTCAGTTTGATCGGCTACTCCAACATGATGGACCAATCACTTTGGGTTTGATTGACTGTCTTGAGCCGATCATCTCTCTGTTGGGTTAGATTGGCCACTTTGGTCGGATCACCCGATCACTTCAGTTTAATTAGTTGCTATGGCATGATCGACTGACTAATTTGGGTTTGATCGGCTGTCTCGGGTCGTCACCCGCTCTTTTGGGTTTGATCAGCCACTTCAGTCTAATTATATGATCATTCTAGTTAGATGGTCACCCCGACACGATCAACAAATGACTTTGGGTTTGATTGGTCATCCTAGGCTGATTACCTGCTCTTTTGGGTTCGCCTGACCACACTGGTTTGATCACCCACTTCAGTTCAATCAGCCGCCGTAACATGATCGACCTATCACTTGGGTTTGATCGACCATCCCAGGTCAATTGATAGCTCGTTGGGTTCGATCAACCACTTTGGTCTGATCACCTGATCAATTTAGTTCGATAAGCTTCCCTGACATAATCGACCGATCACTTCGGGTTTGATCGGTTGCGCAAGTTCGATCACCCAATCACTTTGGTTTGATCGGCACCCCGACATGACCAACTGATCACTTTAGGTTTGATCGGCCGTCTCAGGTTGATCACCCACTCTTTTGGGTTTTATCTGACACTCTGGTCCTATCACCCGATCACTTCAGTTCAAACAAACGCCCCACACAATCAACCAATCACGTTGGGTATGATCGTTCGCTCCAGTCCGATCACCCTATCTTTCAGGTTTGATTGGCTCCTCCGGTCCGATCACTTGATCACTTTGGTTTGATTGGCTGCCCCATCATGAACGATCGATCACTTTGGGTTTGATTAGCCATTATGGTCAGATCACTCACTTTTTTGGGTTCGATCGATCGTTCCAGATCGATCGATCCACCTTTTCGGTTTGATTGACTGCTATGACCCAATCGACCAATTACTTGCATGCTTGTTTGCCTTCTTGCATGTTCAATGTTTTCTCTGCATGTTTATAAAAATATTTTTGACTTGACGTCTATGAAAAATATTTTTGTCTTATATGCTTTGTATGTGACATGTCTTGGAAGTTTCATTGAGTACCCATATTTGGGTTGTCTCTCTAAGCACCCCTACCTTATGGTGTCTCTTTAAGTGTCACCCTTGTGAGTGTCATTTCTACATACGCCACCATATGCACAAAGAATATACGCTAAAACAATTTGTGAGAACTTGGCTCACATGAATAATCACATGCCTTGTTCCCCAAGAGATTGCTCACAATGTCACGAGGTATTTCACATTATGTTAAGCATGAGTCACACTTCCTATTCACTAAACTAGTGCGAGGCACAAAATATGTCCAGCTAAGCTTGTGATTCTCAACCTTATGAATCATATAACTTAGTATTTTTGGCACTTAGCATTTATGTATGCTTGTTATTTGTATGTCATATACTTTACATTGCCACCAATACTTGACTTGTCTCAATTGTTTTGTTGCATATCTTGCATGTTTGCATATGTGCTCCGTGAGAGCCTCTTGACTAAGGTGTAAATCCTCTTTATATGTATCATTTTACTCGATGAAAACTCACTTGTAGCCAGTTCCTACTTGTCGCATGGTGATCAGGGTCCCCTAGGTATAGGGCTGTCAAAACGGCTCGTTGTTCGCGAACAGCTCGTGTTCGGCTCGTTAAGAAGCTCGTGTTCGGCTCGTTAATTTCGTTCGATAAGTTAACGAGTCGAACACGAACTAAGATGTGTTCGTTCGTGTTCGGCTCGTTTTGGCTCGAAATACTATATATATACACACACACACACACACACACACACTAAGTAGTATTTTAAAAAATCTAATTGACTACAAGGCTACAAAGATTTATAATCAATTAAAATATTGATTAAGAAAATAGAATAAAAATTATTAAATTAGATTCAAATGATGTTTTAATATGAATAATAATTTTTAAATCTTGCTCAAACTCTTGTTGTCTTATGTATTATGGCTACATGATTAGGGTTGTTAAAAACACTCTTTGTTCATGAACAGCTCGTGTTCGGCTCGTTAAGCAAACGAGCTGAACACGAACACACTTTTTGAGCACGAAATATAAACGAGCCGAACACGAGCTGAGCATGGCTCGCTCGTGTTCGGCTCGTTTACACCCCTACCTAGGTAGGTGTAATTCCTTTCCATAAGTAACATGTTTTACTGGTATATCTCGTTTGTGTTTGTCATGTTGCATGTAGCTTCCTTGCATTCATTTAAAGGATGTGTGCTTCACCTTTTGACATTCGTTATGATTGTTTCGTACTTCGATTGAACAATTATAATTTGGGCTTCTTGCATGTTCGTATGTTTGCCCATTTTCTTTGATGGCTTGTCATATTCGTTAGGAGAGTGACCTGTTTGTTGGTCGTGATACTCAAATAAGCATTGTTCGCAAGGATGCCTTAGCGAGTATTGCAAGCTTCTGTATCACAAGCATTAAACAGTATGATTGTACTAAAGATCGAAGGATTCTAAAGTATGTCACTTGATTGCTCTAGATCTGTCATTAGCGATCCGCTATTTTAAAATATAAAAATAGATATTTTTTTATATTATAAGTATTATCCAACTATTCTAAATTTACATATATGTTAGGCCATATGTGAGGCCACCTCTTTTAAAAATGTCACTCATTTTCTAAAGTATGTCACTCGAATGTAATTTTATGAGTATTTGAATGTCATAATGATGTCAGAATTAGGTGATCTTTGGCTCGTTAGATTCTTCTTGCTAAGATGTTTGATTTGACTATGAATTTGTCAGATTTGAAGATCATTTGATCCCTCAAAAAATGTTATAAATCTTATTTTTTTATGTTTTTAAGTGCATGATCTATTCCCACTTTTACTAAAATATGACCATTTTCTATGTCATTTGGTCCATCTTACTGAGACACTTCATTTGATCATAAATTGAAGTGTGCTTATTTCTGAATGTGATTTTTGAAACTTCTGATCTATTTGTGTTGAGATTCTTGCCGATCAATGTGATTTTTTAGGAGCACAAACCTCAATGTGTATTTTGTTTTTTTAAAAATTTTCAAAAAAAAGTGGCTTTTTTAATATGAAATGAAAATTTTGAGTGCTATAAAAGTAAAAAAAAGTAAAATTTAGGTGCCGGATATGTAAATACATTGGGTAGCGCAAATATCCCAATCTTTCAATGAGAATGTTGAAGTGGTCGCCCTTTCTAGATGCTAAGGCTGAATCTCTTATAGTTCTAGTAATAGCTTCCATTTTCAAATTTGATAATATTTGAAATCATTTCTATTTTTGGTAGGGAATTTAAGAATCAAGCAGACTGGAACTTAACTCATCCTTCAGCTTTTACAAATTAGAATTTGAGATTTGTTCGAAATAATCCGGGTTTTTTATAAAATTAGAATTTGAGATTTATTTTATTAGAATTTGACAATTTGCCTTCATTTTATGCACATTGAAAAGTTCAATTAAAATAAAATGCATCTAAAAAAATTTGAAATTAAATGATGGGGAATATTAAGGAGTTCTACTAAGGGTGACATTTTGGTTATTCCTTCTAAGATTTATTTCATCAAGGGTACACCAAATAACTTGAGAGGTCTAATTACACATGTCAACCCAAGAAGTTTGTCTGCGGATGTCGATCGCCAAACATGAGGTTTGTAGTTTTGAATTATATGATTTAATTTAATATATATATATATATATATATATATATATATAATTTTGAAAAGTAGCATTTTAATTTAAAGAAAATATGAGACAGAACCGATCTCATAAATTTAATATTTTAAATAAACGAGCACAACATTGCAAGCGATGCATCTATTACAAGGAATGAATACATTATTTGGTAGTGAGACTTGATTAAATAAACAGTAGAATCTATGACATCTGCTCTGATCTATGAAATATTTATGTTGATCCACAAATTCTCCTATTTAATAAAGAAGATTAAATAGGATTTATATTAAGTTGTGTTCCAAAGCTCCCTTTAGAGGCAAACCTCTATAGTTTATTGCATCTTAAGTCATCGAAATCGCTTTAGAATACTCTCGATTCATATCAGTGGTTTTGCCTTCAAGAATTTCAAAGTATAAGTTTTTTACGATTGGACGTTGAAAGTTTAAATGGAAATAAATCAAAAGAGAACATTTATTTTTAAGAATCCAAATGAATGATATGTAAGATATGTCACTAATTTGAAGAGAACCTCGGTGACTTCTCAAGTTATCTTATTGTTTGGTTTCGATTTAGAAATGATATTACTTGATATTTTATTCTGCCAATTTTACTATTTAGAGCTAACACATGACACGGTCATACAAATAGCTTGGAAGATAGAAGGGTTTACATTGTAACCAATGACGACCTCGAAGCCTAAAGCTAGTTAGAGCTTAAATTGCACAACATGATTGTGCAAAGCCCTAAAGATAAGTTGAGGATTTATGTCACACTAGGCAGACAACCTTCAAATTCTATGACTTGTTATTTAATTATAAGAAAATTTGCTTTTGTAGATGTGTTTGCTCTCTCGAAGTCATTCTTCTGTAAATTCTTGTCATGCTACCTATGGTGTTAGCTCCAAGCTCCTTGTTGAAGAGACAACCCTAAGGTCTAAGGTTCAAGAAGTTTTATCGTGTATGTTTCAATGTTTTGGTTTTGTTGTTGTTGTTGTTGTTGAAGTGTCCTGGGGGGTTAAAGTTGATTAGAGCAACACCGGTTAGGATCCCACGGTTCCCTTGTTCTGGTACCACTATTTTCTTTTAAATTTACTTAGTCTAAACGAGTTGTTAAGCTTATTTAAACTGGAGAGATCTCGTTAGCAACTGTGGGTTACCTCATCTGAGGGGCTCTCGTAAATTCAAGAGCATGTATTATGAAGTTTTTGATTTGTTGTTGTATTTTGAAAATGTTGTTTAATTTTGAAAATAGTTTTATAATTTTCAGTTTTGAAAAGTTTTACATTCAAGGTAAATAAATGCAGGTAAAGAAGATGATGTAAAGTAAATAAATAAGATTGCAGTACATAAAATATAAATGCGTACCTGTCATCTTCTCGTTACTCCCATTGCAAGGTTAGCATCATAAAGCAGAATATATTTACAGGAATTAAATAAATTACAGAGAAGTAAATGGAAGCATCTGGACGGAAAAGACGGAAACTGAGTCGTAGCAAAACCCGAGTAAAAAGAAAACCTGTATTCACATATGGAAGACCTGAACTATGTGTAAGACATGGGTAAAAGTGGGGGCTCAGAGCTGGACTGTGTACATCCTGACCTTAAGAAAGAGTTACCAATCCAATCATCTGTGGAGGGCAGTCCTAACCTCAATCCAAGTGATTAACCGCAGACCTTTACAAATTTTCATTTGAAATTAATTTTCATGCATACATAGTTTTATCATGCAAAAAAGACTTTTGTTTAAAATATTTTTAGAGAGGTGCAGTACACATGTTAATTAATTTAATTGATTTAATACTAAAGACAACCTAAGAGTAACAAGAGCAATCATCTTCTTAAGATTCGTCGAATAATATCATCGGTCCTTATCCTCTCCTTTTATTAAAGGCCATTGAGGTAAGAGATACTATTCTAAAATCTCACATTGTATCCCTCATTTTAGCACAAATAAGCATTATTGTCATCTCTCTAGCCACCTAGACCTCAAACTTACATAAGCCTGATGATCCATATGTGGCATAAAAAAATATCCACATTCGCTCACAAGGATTTAAATACTTTAAGGAAGACTTAAACCCTTGAGCATTGAGTTATTAATGTAGTATAAGTAGTTTGGGGTAATTCTATTGATTTTTGTGAATTATCTCCCAAACCATAACTTGGTGGGTCCTTAAGGCTTCGTCTGATTTTCAATAATCGTTTGTGTTTTCAGGATGATGTTCTTCAACAAATCATGACACCCAAATGTCCTTTAAAATATTTGGAATCCCCCAAGGATGTCAAGAGAATTACTCTGAACAAACTTGGAATCCTCTAGATCATTGTAAGTTCATTTTGGTCTTGCTAGACTGTTAATTAAATGACCCAAACTAAATTAATGCCTTTTAAGTTATGCTCAGTAAATCTTAATTAACTCATAAGTAGACTAACAGCTATTTTATTCGGTGCTTGAATAGGTGTTCGTCCCAAGAGTGAGTTTAATTACTTTAGGGAATTTTACTCTCTTAATTGAACTTGAGTCTATAGTATTTATGAAAAATTATGTCTTTCTTTTTTAATCTCTTTAAATTGTTTCAGATCAATCCTAGCTCACTACCAAGCTCCTAGATCATTAAGGATAGATTTGTAATTTAAGTTAAGTGATATTAATCCTTATTAAACTATTGTATCATGCTTCACCATTAATCTGGGGCTTTAAATTAGGGAATTATTATTTCCCTATCTCAAGCCCCTCTCTTGAGAATTTTCATTACTTAATCATCTTCCAACTCTCAATAATTGGAGAAATTACACTTTTACTCTTTTCTTAGAAAATATATTGAGTTTCTTTTAAATATTTTAGTGGGTTAAAAATTCCATAATTACCATTTTACCCTTGGGGTCTTCAACTTCATAATTCCTTTAATTCAATCCAAATGACTTTAAAAATTTTGTTGAATTGTTATCCATAGTTTAATTAAAATATTAGAGAAGAGTTTGTACTTTTTTATATTTATTTTATTTTTTAGAATTATTTTGGTTAAAAAATAAGAATTTTTAATGTTAATCCATTTAATTAATAAAAATAAATATTTTTAGTTCACATTATTCTCCTCTATTTACCGAGAACAGAGATATGCTTATTTCATTTTTAGTATTTTTCTACACCAAGTTATGAATTTTTAAAGCTTCTGTAATTATTTAAATCAGAAATACCTCTTAATTTTCTACTTATTCATGTCAGCACCCACTTAAGGCTTAAATTTTAATATTACATATATAATACAAAAGATTTAATTTTCACATAAGCAAAATTTAATATTTTTAATATTAAATATGTAACACTAAAATATTATTATTATTATTATATATATATAGGGTTTAGGTAAGCTAGCAATCACACGGCTAGCAATATGTAACTCTATTTACTGAGAACAAAGCATGTAGGCTAGCAATCACACGGATTAATAATGTAAGCATGTAAATAAGAATCCCAATCGGTGATCATATGTAAATGTCAAAGAGCAAGATAACTTTCACGTAAATATAAAAGTTAAAGTGGTGAACATGTAGATACATAAAAAATAAGCTAGTGTAGATATAATCATAAAAGTTTAAATGTTACGCATATAAGCACATGCAATCACATTGGGGGCAAGGTAGCATATATGTAAACATGGAGTCTTTTTTGTTATAGGCATGCAAGTAAACATAAAAGCTTAGGTGGTAGATGGGTTAATCAAAAGAGTCTTGCAGCATGCATGGAAATATGAAAGTTTAAATGACGTGCATGTAAGTTCAAAGGAATTGATGGCATAGGTGTAAATTTCTAGAAGAATAAAAATATAAAAAAAAAATTAAGGTGATAGACACATAAACATGAAAAAAATTAGGGTGGTACACATGTAAATTCTTTTTTTTTTTAAAGAAAATTGGTTATGTAAATACAAAAGAATTGAGTGGTATGCATGTAAACGTCCCCCCATTTTTTTTGAACCATAAGGGTGGTATGCACGTAATTTTTTTTTTTTTTTTATGAAATGCTATAAATATAAATAGATGGGTGACATACATGAGATTATCAAAGTTCAGATTTTTAATGTGAAAATATGTTAGAATCAAGTGGTATAAAATTTGGGTGGCATGCATGTAAATATCTCTCTTTCTCTCATACAAATACATAGAAAGTATGCATGTAAAATTTTCATTTTTTTAGTTATCAGGTGTATACGCGAATAAGAAAGAAATAGAAAAGGTGGAGGGCACATACTTAGCCGAGGCAGTAAGCTTGCCAGAGGGGGTTCGCCGGAGTAGGTTTTGCCGGTGGAAGAAGAAGAAGGGAGAGGAGAAAGGGGACTGCCGAGTTGGCTCTTATATAGGAGAGGGAGATGGAGAGAGAGGCAGCCATGAGGTGAGGGAAAAAATGAACGAAGGATGGGAGGGAGGGAGGGAGGAAGGGAGAGGGAAGAGATTTTTTTTTATGTTGGCCGCCCTGAGAAGGGAGAGAGGGAGAGAGAGGAGGTGTGGGAGAGAGAAGAGAGAAAAAGAGGGATGCATGGGAGAAAAAAATGATATGTATATATATATATATATATATATATATATATATATATATATATATATATATATATATATATATATATTTATATATTTGCTGCAATGATAAAAGAGAAGTGTGTATCGGGGAGAGAGGGAAAAAGAGAGAGGCGTGCGATTCATTTAACAGGATAAGATTTTTTTTGGATATTTGCATGCGTAAGTTACAATAGAATAATAGATAATAATAGTAATATTATATTATTATAATAATAATATTATTATAATCATCATTTGTGTATTTTTTATCTGAATTTGACATTGTGACGAAATGAATGTTTATCCTAGGTAAAATCAACATTTCAGACACGTTCGCGCCGTTCGTTTTGTCATTCAGGGTTGTTCGGACAACTTTTTCAGCAATCAGACCCAAAAATGATAATTCACACCTTTTTAGCCCGCCCGCGAAGCAGTAGTAAAAAGAACATCCTTCCCAATTGAAATCGACGTTCTGGATGCACTCGCGTGATCCGTTTTATCCTTTGGGGTTACCTGGACAACCCCGTCGACTATCGGGTAAAAAATGCGTCAAATTTAATTTTCACAGAAATTTTGGTTCGCGATTGACCATTTCAAAATTTTATTTAAGTTATGATTAATTATGTAACATATAAAGACGTAGGTGACGTGAATTGCAATGCTTAACATGTCGATCGTCCGAATCATGATATTCGTGCGCGAATGTACAAAAGTTGTAATGGGTAATCCTGAGAATTCTAAACCCTATGGGAACTCATCCTTGAATCCTCACAACTTGGTCATAACCGTCCAAGTGCTGGAGGTTTATGACCAGCCATGTAGGGTTTCAAATAGAGCTAAGAGGTGGTTTAAATTTCTATATAGGTGGGTTTCATCTCTAATCTTCTAGGATAGTCCAAGGGAAAGTCCCATGACTAGATCCTAAGCACTAAGAGAAAAGAAATACCTCAACAAAAATGAGGTAAACAACAGGTCAGTTGGGACAAGTGTTGTACCCAGTAATCTGCAAAGTTAGCCAATTGTTCAGTTTAGATCAGATCTACTTGTGTGCCACTTTAATATATGTGATATTAGCCAAGACCAACAATAGCTTGCCAAAGTCACTTGACACGTCACTCAATGACATAATTGAGAACTTGTTTGACAATCAGTTTAGGTTGTACCCACAACTAATTCGACTTTAGCAAGTTTGACAACTTACTTGCTCGCTAACTAATCCAGGTCGCATAATTAATCAAGAGAAATATCATATCATACATGTCATCAAGTATTTTTTATAATATTTTCATCTATGTATTCAATAAGGATACCTCTTTAAATATAAATCGTCACGAGTACAAATGAGAATATCCTGAGATATATGAATAAAAAAAAAACAACAACACTTTAACCTAATCTCTCTTCACGCTCTCTTAAGAATGGCCATCTAGCCAATAATAATTAGACTAAAGTTAACCTTTCTAATAATTTGAAAATTATTCATTTAATCTTGGAGACAACATTATTTGATAACTAAACTAAACTAGAGGCTACTTAAGAGCATTCTCAATATCAATCTCATCATTCCGTTAAAAAAGGCCTGCAATGATAATGATGTTCTAATTTTTTTTTTTCTTTTAAAAAAATTGTAAGATATAAAAATGTAGGAAATTTTATAAGAGAAATGTTACCTCTAATTTATTATTATTATTTATTTATTTATCTTGAAAATAAAAACGTTGCATTAACCAACAAATAAAAAAGAGATCAAGCTAAGTAAAAAGAATAGTATGATCGACATCCTCTACTACCACACTTAAAAATTCGGGATCTCAAGTCTAAATCCTACAAAAAAAAGGACATATCTAAGACCAATCGAGAACAATAATAGGCTGCCTTATTACAATTTCTATGCACAAAAGATGAAAATGATTTGCTAAAAATCCATAAGAAAAGCAATCTCAAGTCTCACTCCATTATAGTTTTGCCAAACCTTCGTCTTCATGCTTTGCTAACATTATCATTATCTCCTTTAATAATCATTCATTTAATTTCAAACATCCAAGGCGCCACAAAAGTTCGCCTAAAAAACTCACTGCATCAATAAAGAAGCACTTTCCCTGCACAAAAATAACTTCTCCTATTTCATTACAGATTACCAATCCAACGCTGGCTTGCCTATTATAATGCTTAAATGTTTAAGATTATTCCAATGGGAATGGCTATGTATTTTAAGGGAATGAGTTGTGCATCAGTGGAAAAATATTAAATTTAATTTGCAGAAAAGTGTGGATTCATGAGTGTGGAACTATATTGTTTGAACTCAAGCTAAATTTTAGAGGAATTCTGTTACGGTGGCTATGCAGCAACGCTTATTGTGATCTCGAGCAGGAGCTAGTAGGGCTGTAAATGTGTCGAGTTTGAGTGAGTTTAGTGTTCGGCTCATTCGAAATTGCTTGTGTTCGAAATTGACTCGTGAACAGTGGGTACGTGTTCGGCTCGAAATTGACTCGTTAAGATTAATTGAAAAAAATAGATGTACGATATCAAACCTGCACCAATTTTGTGTAATAGAAGGTGTAGCACCACATGACCACATATGCTATTATGATTTAAACATAGATATAAAAATAAGTAATATATTATTATATTAATAATATATATATATATATATATATATATATATATATATATATATATATATATATATATATATATATATATATATATATATATATATATATATTATAAATAATAAACATAATTTTTTTTATTTTGAGCTAATACAAGTCAAACAAGAGCGAATAAAGGGTTGAACACTCATTTATAATTTGAGCTTAAGAAATTTGTTAGCGAAGAATGAATTTTTTTTGACAACCCGCTAGCTAGGAAGGGCTTGTGCATGGCTGATGGAGATAACTTGCCCCTCCTAGAATAATAGGCGGCCTCTTTGGGATATTTTTATTTATTTAATTTAAATTTTAATGCTTTTTATTTATTGTTATTTTTAATTTTAATTGTAACTCATGTTCTTTTTTAAAAGTAAAAACAAATTTATAACAATCTTTTTCGCATAATTCTATAAGAATGAAGTATTAGATTTTAATAAGCTATATTTCTCGTTGAAATATAAAAAAAATAAATAAAAATACCAAACTGAAGTGGTACCAACCGATTCATTATCATTTTTTATACTTTATTTACATGAAAAATATGTAAGATTAAGAAATTATATTGCTATTTGATTTGAAGATCATAGAAAACTTTAATGGTAATTAGTTAATTTACATGATAAGCATTGAAGTCATTAGTGTTTTCTCTTTAAGATGCGGCGAATAACAACAACTGAAGAAAAAAACAAGTTATAAGAGGAAAGAGATCCTGAACCAAATCCTTCATAAGTACATGGAACAATTTTTATTCGATTTTTTCTGCAATCAAATGAGGGTGCATTTAACAAATTTCTCTATTTTTTTTTTTTTTGGTTTTTGATGGCATAATCAAATGCATTTTCTTAAATTTAAAAAGCAATAAAAGGCTTGAAATTTGTTTTACATTTGAAGAATAGAGTATGCAAATTTAGTTGCATCCTAAAATATTTACTTCTTCTCTCTATTGTATTAGTTTAACAAATTAAGGCTCTGTTTGGGGCAGCTTAATCGCTGCGGTTGCGTTTTGAAAATGCTGCCTCACCGTTTGGAAACTGCGGTTGAGCAGCTTCTCCGAAAACGCAGCAGGTTTCCTACACTAAACGCAGAACGCGAGTCGAGTCTACGTTTCCAGATAAGCGGCTTATCTAGATATGCACAAGATGCCCCAAAAGCATCCTAAATTTCACAACTATCTAATATGATATAAAAACTCATTCTCTTACCCTTGCACTCTCTCATTCTTGATTTCATTGATTGCAATGTTCTTGATCTCAATAAGAATCAAATTGTCATCAAAGAATCTCCGGGCAATGATCGAAGCATCCTCATATAATGATCAAAATCATCTTTAATTCACTTTTGACAATAATTTATCTATATTTGTCATATTCGGTTATTATTTGATCATCATTTGATTAAGTTTCAAGGAAGAATATGGTACTTACCATATTTTTATATGATGATTAGAAATTAATTGATACTTCAATATTATAATTAATGTCTTAGAAAAAAAATATTACATTAGGACTCCGTGCCTAGAGTTATGTGTGGAGTCCAATGAAATCACGCCACGTGGGGCTGTAGCAAAAAAAAAAAAAAGGTCTGGTAACGCAAGAAAATATTTCTCTAGTGTTATTCAGGTTTTATAGTGTGTTATTTAAGTGTTCTTGAGGTGTTATTGTGTTATTATAACACCAGGAATATCCCATAACACAATAACACATGAATAACATACAATAACACCTGAATAATATGGAGGGAATATTTCCCTGTGTCACCGGGTTGAATTTTTTGGAGTGATTTTGTTGGACTACGCACGTAACTCTACGTGCCGAGCACTTATGTAATATATTTTCAACGTTTAAATGTGAGTCATAAATTTATCATATGTTTATTAAAGTTTCTAATTGCGTTTTTGGATTATCATGTAATATTTTTTGTATTGGACAAATTCGTGTTTTGATATCATTATTTATATGAACGTGTTGTACAGATTCGATCGGCCAAATCAATGATGAATTTTAATCGCTTTTATAATAAAATCGGATTACAAAACATAATATTTATTTGAGGTATTTGCATATATACCATCGAATTCCTATTTTTTTTTTATATATCAATAATCAAAATTTCATTTCTTACACTTATCCCACCGAAATCATTGTTATTTTTAAACCGTGAAATACACCTTTGCCAATGCATCTAATAATTAAATTTTAGAAATTTGATAAGTAAATACATAAAAATTGATTCGTATCTATGTAACTCTTCTTATTTATTTTCGAGGCCAGGGCTGTCAAAATGATTTTTTGTTCGTGAACAGTTCGTGTTCTGCTCCTTAAGAAGCTCGTATTCGGCTCGTTCACTGAGTTAATGAGCCGAACAAGAACAAATATTTATTTGTTCGTGTTCAACTCGTTTTAACTCGAAATATTAATAATAAATTATATATATATCTATAACTACAGAGATTTATAATCAATTAAAAGTATTAATTAAGAATATATAATATAAATTATTAAATTAGATTTAAATGATGTTTTAAATCTTGCTCCAATCCTTAACATCTTATGACAATGTGATTTTGGTTTTCAAACGACTCTTTGTTTGTAAATGACTCGTGTTTGACTCGCCAAGCAAACAAGCCGAACAGTAACACAGTTTTTGAGCTTGAAATATAAACGAGACTTATCTCGTGTTCGGCCCGTTTACTGCCCTAGCGTTCAAAAAATATTACATCAGGACTCCTAACGTAGAGCTACGTTCGGAGTCCACTGATATGCGGATACGTGACTTCAAGGAAACGCACATGTTTTCTTGTGATTCCACCCGGTAACAAAGAAGAATATTTTCCTTGTGTAATTTCGCTTTATTCATGTGTTATTGTTGTGGTATTGATGTGTTATTTGTTATTATAATACCGATAATATTTTCAGAACACAATAACACATAAATACCACCACAATAACACATGAATAATGTGGAATAACACGAGAGAAATATTCTTCTGTGCTAAAACCTTTTTTTTTGTTAATTTTCCTGCCAACTCTATATATCTGTATATTAGTGGACTCTTCATTAGGAATCATGGTGTAATATCTTTCCCTAGCGTTCAACATCAACGCCACCAGATGGTATAAATGTAAATAGGATATGTCGTCAATTTTGTCCGTTATCTCGTTGTACCGCAAGGGCCCTGACTTGCCGAAAAAGAAAGCTTGTATTTGGTTTATTTATTAAACTTTTTTTGAACTCAGTTTTAAATAAGTTAAATATTAAATAATTCAATATAATATTCTTATGGATTAAATTGCAAGATCTTTCGAGCGGCTCATTTGACCCATCTGCAGGTTACGGCGGAAGGTTAGCTTACCATGGTCCAGCGCCACAACATACCGCTGCTCTGTTTCCATATATAGTAGTCACGAAACTCGCACTCAGAAGGGCAGAGAGAACGGAAATGGAGCAAGGACTTTTGGAGAGGGAGGAGGTACCAGTGAGGGGATGCTTCGGTGAGTTTACCGCCGAGGCGCGGAGGATGGGTTACCTTGCGGGGCCAATGTTAGCAGTGTCGCTATCGCAGTACTTGGTTCAGGTCACCTCTTCGATGATGGTCGGCCATCTCGGCGAGCTGGAGCTCTCCAGCTCCGCCATTGCAACTTCGCTCGCCGGCGTTACGGGCTTCAGTCTCATCGTAAGTTAACTTGGTTCGATTTCTAACCACCTATTCTGTTTTCCGTGATGTTTATTTCGGGAACTATGAATCCCTCCTCCGGACGAAGTTATTACTCTCGATTTCGAATTTGGATTGGTCTTCTTTCTCTTGTTTTTTGTTTTGGCTGAGGAAAGTTTCTGCTGATAAAGTGATGGGAGTCTGTAAGCAAAGGGATTTAATCGGGTTTGGTTAGGAAACTTGGAAAGTAGAGCAGGGATACTCCTCTAATCGGCAGTAGGAATTACGAGGCATTTGCCACACCTAAATTTTTTTTAAAATTTTTAATATCATATACTACATTGGTAATTTTATTCCATAAATTTAAATTTTTAATAGTAATTTTATATTAATTTTTTTAAATTTAATAATAATATTATAATAATTTTAATATTTTTTAAGACATAAAAATTTTAAAAGATTTAATATCGGTCACCCTTAATTTTTAATTTTGTTTTACCGCCCTCACTTTTACCACTAGTTGAGCTCTTCATTAAGCACCAATTATGTGAGAATTTAAATGTAGGGAAATTATATTTAATAATGCATTATTTTGATCAAAATTTTGGAATTATCTTTTTTGTTGATTGCATTATGAAAGAGTTGGGTGTATCAAATTAGTTTCCGGTCTTATCTGATATCGATCAGATCCACCCGAAACCCAAATATTAGACAAGTCGGATATATTACTCGAACAGAATCCTAACCACTAACATGAACCCGACCCTATAACTCATTTAACATAAGATTTAACAATTATTCGGGTCGATTTCGAATTTGCGGGTCAATTTTGTGTAAGTTTTAAGTTAAAGGGTTAGTTTCAGGTCAATTTAGGTTACATGTTAGAATTCATTGATCCGAACCCAACACAAAATTACTTGGTTAAACCGAACCCAGATTTTCGAGTAGAGTTCTGATCGATTTTAATAATAATAAATTAATTTCGAAATTTTTAGTGAGACTGCATCTTTTATGATGCATCAACTTAAGAATTTGTTTGCCTTTATTGAAATGAATTTTTCATAATAATACAGTTGTAAATATAAAAAAAAAAAATTGTTGCCTTCATTAAAAATGAATTTTTCATAATTCTGCAATTGAAAATTTTTAAAAAAAGGATGAACAGGGTTGGAATGAACAATCAAATATTTGTGCATTGTAATTTTGTTTCTACTGAGACATGATTCTTTTTTTATTCCTTCTTACAATCGAAATAACACATTTTTCTAAAACACAATAACTTTTCATATGGTAATTAATCTGAACCTTCATATGCTTTTGTTGCATGCTCATAAATTCACAGTATTATAGTGATATAATAACGTCTTAAGTTTGTAATAAGATCTACAACCTGCATAGTTAAAAAAAAATTGATAGTAAAAATAACAGGAATTTTTATGTGGAAAACTCAAAAAGATAAAAATCATGGGGTCTAAACCAGTTGAAATAGTTTCCCTATGCCGACATGTATTATAATAATTTATCGGGCTTTTACTGGTCAGAAATAATATTACACAAAGAGGGGTTAATGACATTACTTACACTAGGATAGTGGTGGAATATATCGGGGAAGTGGCAACAACGGTGTTTTAGCGGTGGCGTTGGTGGTAAGACGACAATGAAGGTGGAGGCCGGGTAGCTGATGTCTCACAGTGGTGACGACTAGATGACGGTGGTCCGACAGCTCGATGGCGACAGTCGGGTTGGGTGGTTTGCCAGTGGCGACAAGACAACTGTGGTCTGGCGGTGGCGGCAGCCAAACGATAGTTTCGGGTAGCTGTGGTCTGACAATGGCATCGGCTCAACTATAGTGGCCAGGTAGCGTTGGTCTGGCGATGAAAATAGCTAAATAGTGGTGGTCGGGCAGTGATGGTCTAATGGTGGTGGCTCGACAATAGTGGTCCGACGGTTAAACGATGGTGGTCAGGCAGTGGTAATACGAAGATGACGACAACCATAGAGTGGTGGTCCGACAGCTCAACGACGGTGGTCTAGAAGTGTGGTCCAACTACAAATGCAGCTCGATAGTGGTGGCCAGACAACGAGAGTCTTGTGGTAGGGACGACCAGAATGCGGTGCTCCGGGGATGTTGGCCAGACAATATTGGTTCGATGGTGGCGGCAATGATGACAAACGATGATGGTCGGGTGACTGTGGCTAAGCAATGGTGGTCCAATGGTGACGACTACCCGATGGTGGTGGCCTGAAACTAGACGACAGTGGTCGGACAACATTGGCTGGGGTGCGGTGGTCTTGTTGCGGCGGTTGGCAACAGAGTTGGTTTGACAATAGCGACTAGGCAGCAGTGGCTGATAATGGCGAAGACCAGACTGCAGTGGTCCTACAATAGTGACGGTGGACTTACGGTTGTGACGACTGAGTTGGCAGCTGTCAGGGGTAGTAGAGCTCTGAAGCTCCTTCAACTTTCTTCTCTAAGTTCAGGTCCCTCTTCATGAAGATAGTGAGGGTATATTTATAGTCTTTATGAGTATCATGCTTTGTAAATATTGCATGAATTCATATCACTTTATCGGATGACCTAGAGTGATCTCTTGGATCATACGTTGCTTTTTGAGTATTTAAATATTTTAATGATGTCAGAATTGAGTGATCTTTAACTAGTTGGATTTGTCTTGTTTAGACGCTCAATTTAACCATAGCTTTGTTTGATTTGGAGATCATTTATTCTCCCAAAATATATCTCAAAACTTATTATTATATTTTAATTGTTTGATCTGGGCTCAGCTTGATTCAAATTGAATTATGTTTGCTGTCCGTTGGCTTATCTTATAAGAACCCTTTGTTTGAATTAGAGTAAAAGTAACTAAATTTTTGGAGCTCTCAGTTAAATTATGTGTCGAGATTTGTGCGGACCAATATGATTTTTTTAGGCACATATCATTTTCAATTTCTTTTTTTTTAATCTTTCTTTCTTTATCTTTTTTGAATTTGGGTTCTCTTATAAGCAATTATGGGGGATCTTTTGACTAATGCCAGAATGAAACAAATTAATTATTGCGATTTTGACAGGCAAAGTAGAAATTTGAATTTTGGAACTTCGTTTTTCTGTATTTATATCTATTTGATTGGCTAAAGCTTATAAAAGCAGAAGGTTCCGTGTCAAAACCGTCAATTAATTGCTTATTGGATAAAAAATGACGAAAGTGATTGCATTTGCTTGATCAAATCCCTGATCTCCTTACCTAAAGAGGAAAACATATAAGGTGTGATTAGGATGTGTGGCCTATTTTGTAGTTTCAAGTTTGTCGTCGAGTTTTGAACTCATTACTTGATTGCTACATAAAGGTCCAACTAAAGTGACAATTTATGAACATCAACATAACTTATTTACTTTCATCCAACATTCCAAATTAAGCAAAAACCTAAAAAATTATCATAACCCATTCATTCTCCTGCATCGACTAACTTTCAAGTTTTTAATTTAATTGGCAGCTAGGAATGTCTAGCGGCTTGGATACTCTTTGCGGCCAAGCATTTGGAGCAAGACAATACAGAATGCTTGGAATCCATACTTACAGAGCCATCATCTCACTCATAACACTCTGCCTCCCAATTTCTCTCCTTTGGATCTATATGGGGAAGCTTCTCTCACTCGTAGGCCAAGACCCCCTAATATCCCAAGAGGCCGGCAGATATATTGTATGGATGATCCCTGGCCTCTTCGCCATGGCCACTGCTGACCCTCTCATGAAGTTTCTTCAAGCTCAGAGCTTAATCGTCCCCTTGATTTCGAGCTCGCTCGCAACTCTTTGCATCCACATTCCTTTGTGTTGGACCATGGTGTACAAAACTGGATTGGGCAATGTCGGGGCCGCACTTTCTATAAGTATTTCTTTTTGGATCAATGCATCTTTTCTTGCAGTGTACATTAAGTACTCGGATTCGTGCAAACTAACTCGTGTGCCGCTCTCAATGGAGGCGTTTAAGGGTATCAATGAGTTCTTGAAACTCGCAATTCCCGCTGCAGTGATGATATGGTAATATCAATTTGCGGCCTTTTTTCTCCGTATTGTAACTTATGGTGCTTTTTTTCTCAACTAGTGTTTGGTTACAATGGCGGAATAAAGTTTACTTTTTAGAGTGAACAAAATCACTAAAAATTTAATTTTTTTTAATATTGGGGAAAGAAATAAATTGAGGGGGGTAAAGTATTAAATTGCCTAAACTGTCTAAGAAAAAGTTGTTAAATTTTACTACTTTTATATAGAAAATTCTCAAATTTTGAGGATGTACAATTGACATAGCCTGATTCTGCCTCTATTGGGTGGAATATTTGTATATAGTGTTTTTATTATTATGCCATTTAGAAGGCTCTTTATGAATATTGCTATTTGTGTTTTCTTTTTATTATAGGGGCATTTACATATTTATCACCCAATTCCTATGTATTTATTTATCTAACACCTAGACTTTTCTCTTTTTTTTTTTTTTTTTACAACTATACCACCTAGATCTTTCATATCACAAAAAATAAAATAATTTTATCTTTGAAAATGCTGAAATACAACATTTTATGCATGGACAAGGGTAAAAATTGATGTTTAGGTGTTAGATATGTAAATACATAAGAATTGAATGGCTGTATGTAAATCCTTCTTTCTTATATTATTTTTACTAATTATTTGATTACAGCCTTGAATGGTGGTCATTCGAGCTGCTCGTCTTACTATCCGGTCTCCTACCAAATCCCAGACTCGAAACATCAGTCCTTTCCATTTGGTATGAAATAATGCGTTCACATACATAAAGTTAAAATCAAATATTTTGCCTCAACACGGAATCTCTTCCTTCCACAGTCTTACAAGCATTGCTTTGCTCGACTCCATACCATATGGCATTGGTTGTGCTGCAAGGTATGATCATTCAAACTTGCTATCACAAACATATAAATTGTAAAGTTTAGCTGTAGAAAATTGATCAGCATTATGCATATAGTACTCGAGTATCGAATGAACTCGGAGCAGGGAATTCAGAACTCGCTCGTTTGGCATTTCGTGTGGCAATAACGGTCGCGATTGCGGAAGCATTGGTGGTGTGTGTGATGCTATTAGGCCTTCGCCGAGTCGTCGGTTATGTTTACAGCAACGAGGTTGAGGTTGTGGATTATGTTAGGAAGATGGTTCCTCTTGTTTCCCTCTCGGTTATCATGAATAGCAGCCAAGCAGTGCTGTCTGGTAATCTTCTTCACCAACCCATATTTGATGTTACATATCACTCATTTCCTACGTATTTACATATCTAACACCAAAATTTCAATTTTTACATGCCATCTTACCTATACATGTAAATGTGTATTTTATTTTGTAAAAATTAAAATGTTGGCATTATTGATATGATATGGATGATTTGGGCAGTATAAATGTAAAAGGTAATGTTTATGTGTAAGATATTTACCTAAGAATTGTGGTTTTATGTAATTGCCCCCTTTTTTTTAATTTAATTACCAAACTCTAGGAATTGCTCGCGGTTGTGGATGGCAACACATCGGTGCCTATGTCAATCTTGGAGCATTCTATCTCGCCGGCATTCCGATCGCAGTTGTGTTGGGTTTTGTCCTTCACGTCGGAGGCATGGGTCTATGGATTGGTATATTATCCGGCTCAGTGATTCAAAACTGCATTATTGGAGTAATAACAATTGGTACTGATTGGCAACATCAGGTACTCTCATTAATATCATGGATGATTAAGTTACTTTTAATGAGTTGTTTCTAAATTTTAAAATGAAAGGTTTCATCGATAGCACTCAATTTCTATGTATTTACATATGGAACCCCTAAAGTTCAATTTTTGCATGCCGTACCTTACCTATGTATGAAAATGTGTATTTTACATTTTAAAAGTTAAAATGATGATATTTTTGATGCCAATAGAAATAAAATATTAAAATTTAGGTGCTAGATACATAAACACATAATATTTGGGCGGTATTTATGTAAATGCTCTTTTAAAGCTCATAATGCTCTTTAATTGTAATGTTATGATTAATCTTGCAGGCGGTGTTGGCGAGGAAGAGAGTCTTTAACGAGAGGCCGTCGTTGGACGGAGATTTGAAATGAGTATAGGTTTTAATATTTTTGGTTGAGTCATTTATCTTTTTCACTCTATTTTGAGCATTGAAAATGTATGGTTGAAATCCTGAATAATCCTTTGCCTATTTAGGGTTAACCATTGTCTTGTTTGTTTTTGATTGAGATTGAGCCGAATAAAAGTAAATCATATTTTATTGATTTCAACAAAAATATTCGTTATGCGTCTCCATTGTGATTTGAAATTTGTAGTGTATCAGAAAGGAAAAATATCCCCTTTCTATGTAGACCAACTCCTCAACTAAGGGTGTAAACGAGCCGAAGGCTCTGCTCATGTTCGGTTCGTTTATATTTCGAGCTTAAAAAGTGTGTTCGTGTTCGACTCGTTTGCTTAGCGAGCCGAACACGAGCCATTCACGAACAAAGTCGTTTTGACAACCCTAATCATGTAGCCATAAGATGTTAAGGATTTGGGCAAAATTTAAAACATCATTTGAATCTAATTTAATATATATATTTCAAAATTTTTTAATTAATACTTTTAATTTATTATAAATCATAGTAGCCA
Source organism: Phalaenopsis aphrodite (assembly GCA_003013225.1). Lineage (NCBI taxonomy): Eukaryota > Viridiplantae > Streptophyta > Magnoliopsida > Asparagales > Orchidaceae > Phalaenopsis > Phalaenopsis aphrodite. The sequence goes on from NEWO01000721.1 coordinate 55,929, forward strand.
TGTAGTCAATTAAAAATTTTAAAAATACTACTCATATATATATATATATATATATATATATATATATATATATATATATATATATATATATATATATATATA
>NEWO01000721.1:56095-101462 GCA_003013225.1 Phalaenopsis aphrodite
GCTCGTTAACTTAGCGAACTAGCCAAAAAAGAGCTTCTCAACGAGCCGAACACGAGTTGTTCGCGAATAACGAGCCATTTTGACAGCCATATCCTCAACGGATCCTCTATTTGAGTTGGGATTGTTTTTTTAATTTCTTTCTTTCTATTGTGAATTCTTCAGAGATTAAGAAATCTTTGCAAAGAGAAAAATAAGTATATAAAAAAAAAGATAACTAAAATGATGATATTATTACTGTAATTGTAATTGGAATGATGCATGCTTTACCATGATATACATGATTTTTAATTAGATGTAAACCCTTTGGTTGTCACGAAATACTACAAACTTTGTTTGTATCAAGCCCAACTCTTTCATAAATTCTTGAAGCCAAATACCTTATTTGATTGCTTTAGTTTCTATTAAAAATTCAGCTTCGGTAGCATGTTGATTGAAGTGATGACTTCCAGCTTAATGTGGCTGTAAAGATTGTAAAAATGTATTCAGAAATGATTTTTTTTGAATCTAGGGATCTTGCAAAAATAAGAATTAAATAAATCCTAAGATGCTTTCAGCACTTGAACTTTCTCCTCCATCAAGTGTCTGTTTGGGACAGCTGTAGATTATTTTAGATTATCCTAAAAATCTGATAATCTGCAGATTATCAGGATAAGCTAGCTTGTTGTTTGAGGGAGCTTATTCATAATAGTTTATTTTCAGTTATTGTTGGATAAATGACCATTCTGCCCCTGTTTAGTGATGTTGTTTGTAACAGAATTGTATGAGCAAAATAATAGATAAAATAGAAGCCACAAACCATTACAGATCGTTAAAAAAAAAAATAACATAGAGTGCTCACTCATGCGTGAGCATAAAAAAAATAAAATAAAGATAAATCTACTTACAAGTACAATTAAAAATATTAAAATGTTTAATTTAAAACGCTGATGATGTCTGTTCTCAGCTGCAAGGTTCTCCTAGGAAACCATCACACCCCGATCAATGTCGGCAGCGAAATATGTCGGAATGTCGAACCAAAAAAAGAAACTGCAATGAGCTGAAATGCCTCTTCGACAACCGTAGAACTGTTTTCCGCTGCTATGAGGTTGACGTGACATGAGTAAGAGAGTCAGTAGTCCGCACTAACACAACACAACTCGGAAGGTCCCTAAAATTCTAGAGCTCATGTTGTTACAAAGATAAAAAGATAAAGAAATCATTTGTCAGATCAGAAAATAAAATTAAGTTCTATATAGTTACTAGCGAACCAAATTAAATGAAATCCGTATTGAAATAAAAAAGCTAAAAAATGTGAAAGTGTGGTCTCAGACAAGTAACTACACCAACTCACACGTTTGCCACTATAAGGAGATACTGGACTTTCAAAAAAATGAGTTTTTAGTTGTCTTTAACCCACGAGGACGATCGTCCTGAGATACATGTGCCTATCACCAAAAAAATCCATCCAGTAGATCCTCATATATCGTTGCACTGAAAAGAAGAGAGGAACTAGGTTGCCTTCTTTAGTATTTCACACGCAATACTAACAATACATGATCATCCTATGTCAGATGTGCACATTTCCAAAAAAAAACATTCACATAAATCTTTATAATCTGATGCACCCAAAAGAAGTGAGGATATCAGTTGCCTTCACTAGGAATACACATGCAACACTAGATAACAACAACGAACCGGTCATCTAAAAGAATTCATAAGGTTATATTTTTCATCATTCATCATCAACCTCACACACCCACAAAAAAAAAAGAAAAAAAAAAACAAACAAAAAAATAAATTTCAAACACGTCATTCCTATATATTTGAAAGTATAAATGAAATAAACGAAATTCTTAATACAACTATAAAAACCAACTTCACAATACAACAAAATACATACAAAAAAAACCTATAGTTTAATAAATAAATAAAAGTGGGTGAATCAATAGCTATATATAGCATATGCGATAGACTCCCTCAAAACAGTAATCTCGGCTACACCTTCACCGTCTTAAGTTTCAAATTCATTCGATTCTATCTCATTCTCAGGTAATGAATGCCCAACCAGAGATTCTGAAGGTTCTAGAGAGACATGCAGTTGATCGTTGTTAGCTATACTGAAGTTCGCATCTGATTGAGGGGGATGTCGTCAAATGAAGTTGTGAAGTGTCATAGTGGCCAGCACAATATGTATATGTTTGGGAAATGAATACAACGGTATATAACATATGATGACCATTTCTTCTTCCAAACCCCGCGCAAGGAGGAGTGACATTTGTTAAACATTTCTTTTTTGCCACGGATGGTGCCACTTGCTTTCTCAAAATCAGGAATATGGTATCTGGTGTCAAGATAGGGCTTCAGGTAGCCCATCTGCATAGGATATCCAACATCAACCAAATAATATTTCTCTATTATGAAAGACACTATTAATGACAAATAATACATATAAGCAATAGGTTTACATAGCTAAATAAACATGAAGGCGGGTGAGAGAAACACTACATTCTATTCCTAGTTGCATATGAAAAAAGACAACTGTCATGTGCACTCCCTTCTCATCCCACTGCGATAAATGTGAAGAACATGTTGACATCACATACTATCATGACATTTTGGGTAGTTGAACCACTCCAACCAATACACGCGACCATTTTCTGGCTGGGTGGTCGAGCATCAACGTGAATACTGTCGATTGCCCCAATGTAGATCTATTTTACATCATTAGAAACTCATTACATTCTGAACTTAATGTAACACACTAATAAAACTTACCTTTAAATATGACATGTAACGGGGATCATTTGCAATTTATTTAGGAGTAGTAGCGAACAATGTATCCTATGGCTTAATGATTTGCGACGCTAAGCTAACAAGTGCTTATACACATTTGGAGAAGTATCAACAAATTGTTTCTAAGGAATGCTAAAATTGCTCTATAGCTCCTCTAACTGATTCGTTCTGTGATAGAATTTATAATGTTATAACAAACACCTCCCTAGTTGTCGTTTTAGAAGAACCTTGGAGGTCGTGGTTAAGACATAACTCTTGAATGATATCTATAAAAATGGGTGCAGTCATTTGAAAAATGTTGTTTTATCGGATGTCTGATACACCTAAAATATATAGTTTTTTTAGACGCATTTTTATACCTATTTTTGAGATATTGCGCTTTAATGGAATGCATTTTTGTGTTTTTCTTTCAGATACAGATAAAAAGGTGAAAAATACTTAAATGAGTGAAAAATGATCAAATTTGGAGCAAATAGGTGAAAAATGTGCAAAAGTGTTTTGGCGCCTAAGCGCCAGATCCGACGCTTAAGCGCCAGATCCGACGCTTAAGCGCCGGTTAAACAGAGAAAGCCGAGCCTAAGCACCTGAGGCCCCGCGCTTAAGTGCCAGTGGTAGTTATTTGATGAGTAAATTTGGTTTTTGTAAATTTTGAAGAGATTTTTGTGGCACCCATTGGGTTAATAAGTGGTTACAACCATCATGGATGAAAATCATTGCGAAAGGAGGCATCTATTGGGGAAATACATCGAATTAGGACATATTTTGAAAAGTTTCCAATGCACATCCTGGAAAATTATAAAAGAAGGAAGAGAAGACTTTGAGAAGGTCCTGAAAAGGTCCTAAAAAAGTGTGCGTGTGACAATGACTTTATATATGCAATAAAATATAAGATAAATATGAATGTATTAAATATTCAATAATTGCAAAGTCACACTTATCAACACAAGTATACGTATCGCTCAAGTAATATAGGGCTCTAATATAGTCCTATATATCGATCTCACAGGGAGTAGTTTAGAATTACATACTAAGACTTTAGAAAAAAATAATTTAATCATAACAACGACGTTCAATTTGCTTATCTGTCATTAATAGGCAATTGAAATAAATAGATAATTTTAATAACTAATAAATAACTAATGATATTAAGTAGGGTTTAATTGTGATATTCAATATATAAAAAAACATCCTTCTCATTTTCAAGAAATTATTGTGGATGGATAAAATGAATTAGTTCAATTAATATTGTGTCAAATAGAAGCATACCTATTCTTTACCCTTTGGTCTAGGCATAAAAAACATTGACTAATCCTATGCTTGTTTACTGAATCCGCGGCTAGGCTGGGAGGATACCAGCTCTCACTTCGGAGCTCACCAGATTAAAAGTAAATTAAGATCAAAGTGAAAAGATCATCACAATTTATTAAATATTTTCATTGCTTCACTAATTCAAATGACCATTTCACAAATATCGAGACAAGGAGAAAGACAGAGAAAACTACTCAGAACTCATGAGGAAAACACAACAAAACTCAGAATTCATATATAAAATCAAAGTCATACAAACTACAACAAATAAATAACTTATCTCTAATTTCTCCCCAAGAACACTCCTTGAAGTTCCTCTGAATCTCTTCCTTTCTTTACAACACACAAAATTCCTTTTCGAAGTAGCAAGGAGGAAGAAATCTCTTACTTTCCCTCCACTCTTACAATCTCTCAAAGAAATCCTCACAATTGTTACACACTAATGAAAATTCTATACACTCTAAGACCTCTTTAACATCCAGGACCTCTAGACTCTATCAATTTTTGGCAAAAATGTTCTTTTAAAGTTGTGGATGAGCTTTCCCAAGAGTTGCCTAAGCATCCTTTCAAAATTTGACATTATCCAAAACTTGAGTAGGCATAACTGTCGATCTCTCCGTTGGCGGCCTCAAGGACGCCATCAGCGGGCTTCTGAAGAATTTTGTCTTGTAGTCTCGGGAAAAACTCACCGTCGGCGGGGTCGAGCGCCGTCAGCGACCTAGTTCAAATCTCCACATTTTGGTCCTTTTCGCTCCAAATTCACTCTTTTTTGCATCTTTTTGCTTCAATGACCTTAATTCATCATTCCTGCAATAAAACATCTAAAATACATTTCTTTAAAGTGCAATATCATTTAAAATAGTCTAAAATATGTATGAAAATCTCAACATATTTTCCTTTGGTTAAAATCCCCCAAACTTAACTATTACTTGTCCTCAAGTAATTTTTAGTACTATATAAAAGTTATAATCTACTGCAGTAAAATTTTAATTCAGAAATACTATATGTTTGACTTAAATAAAAGTCATAGTGAGATTTTCAAAAAAAATTCAAGTGATTGAATCAACTCTGTAGCCACAAGATCATCTAGTCATCAAGTTTAAGAATTCTAGTCTTCTATTTATTTCAAGAATGACTATATGTTGTAATATTAAGTCACTGAGATAGGAACTTCATGAGAACTCCACTAGTAAAAGATCTAATTTCATAAATATAAGTTCAAAAATGTATTTAAGTTTTCCTTTTAAGTAGGTCCAGTGAAGCCAATTTTTGATTAGGCATATCCTCAAGTTTCTCATCACTTCCATAATTTTTCTTTCTTTTTTTCATTTGGATTGTTTTCAATACTATATATATATATATTTTCTTTTCAGGGATTGTTTTCAATCCTTTCTTTTTCCTTTTTCAAGTGAGGATTACTATATCTGGATACCCTTTAATGATTTTGAACTTCACTTTTCTTTCCCTAAATTTTAAACTCAAAGCATTTCTTTACCTTATAAATATTTCATAGTTTTTACATCATTGAACCCCAATCTTTTCTTCTCAAATGAATTTCTAGATTCTTAATACTTCAAAATATAGTTTCCTTTACTTTAAATAGTTAACTATAATCTTATTCTCCTATACTAAATATCTTAAGTTACAAAAAATAATTTTATTACAAAAATATTTCTTTAAATCTATCATAATATTTAAATAGTTACAAAAGTATAGTTACCTGAATTAAATTCACTACATGAAATCATATAAATAATTTTTAAAAATATTGAAATAGAGGACATCTAATAGTTATTCTTTTTCTTCCCTCCCCCAAACTTAAATTTTTAAATATGAAATAATATAGGTGGAAAGAAAAACTATAAATATAAATCATACCTCAGTATTGTAGGCATTTCATCATTCTGAAATTTCTGCAGACCTTCTCAAATTTTTACTTCACCTGGTCTATAATATTAGGAGCTTTCTACACATAAATCATTAGAGTAATTTATGAGCAATGAAATTTTGAAATAAGTATAAAACTGAAACATTAAATAAGCACAATATTTCCTAACACAATCACAATACTAAACAATTAAAACTTAAAAATGTGAAATGAAAATCACATTACAATCCACGATTTTACTTGATATCTATTGAACTACATATGCACATTTAACTACCACACTAACTTTATAAAAATTAAAATTATCCAAGTACACAAAATGAAAGTCCAAATACATAAACATCCATTTTTATTACAATAAGATTACATAAAATAAAAATACAACCATAAGTGCATAAATTTCATTCTATATCAAAATCCCAAGCTATATCTTCATCGCCTTGATCAGCAGGTGGATTGGGTTGATACTGAGTATATCGGGGGCATTCAGGAAACGTGACATCAGACTCTCTTCTGTAGTGTTGGGCCTGAGCTTCATAATAGGCTACCTCAACATTTGAATGCCTCTACAGGTACTCACTATCATAATCGTGTCGATGTTCTAAACCTCTAATTCTTTCACTTATCAATTCTATGCTCTTCCGCTACAAGGTCAACTCATTCATCAAATCAGAGAGGGTAGGAGAACTAGAAGGTGAAAGGTCATAAATTGTAGAGGGGACATCTCTACTAGTAGAAGGTTCTTGACTTCTACTTCCAGTTCACCATTTCTCATGGGATTCATAAGTCTTCAAATTAGCTTTACTAATGTGTTTCATAGGATAAACCCATTCTTCATCTCCACTTTCCACTCTAGAAAGTTTGCAAATTGTATAAATAAGTTCAGGATGTCCTAGAGCTCCACTTGTCTCACTCCTTACCGTAGTCAATATATTCTTAAGAATTATTCTCCCCACATTTATAGTTCTACTATTCTGAATACAAAAATTCAAAATAGCTCTATCTCTAGTTACTTCACTATGGTGATATGTCGGTAATAGAGTAGAGGAAATGAAATAGTGCCACACCTTAGAGGTGACATTCAACATGGAAGCAAAAAAATTTACCCGTTCTCGCTGCTTTATCTTCCATGTTCCTTTCCCATTAGTGAGAAAGTTGATCACATCATTGAAGGGGCCTTCCATCATACTAAAGGATTCATAATGGTAGCTGTATGAGTCTGGGACTTCATAAAAAGTGTTGATGCGGGCGGCAGTAAACTCAAGAGGGAATCCACGAACTTGAACGATTCCGTCATCAAAATAAATCACATTGGTGTAGAACTCCTTCACAACATTTGCATCAGCTTTATTTGTGGTGTAACAAAAGTTTTCCCACCTCCGCTCGGCAATAACTCGTTTGATTTCTCCTCCCGAACTTTTAAAAACTAGATATTGTATGCACTTCTTTCCTTTAAATATGGAAGTAAATTTTGTTTGAGCCATCGCATTGACGAAGCGAGACTCGTCGAACTCAACTCTTTTCCTTTATCGTGTAACCATTTTAATCTAATCAAATTATAGAAAAATTCCAAAAATTACTTTAAATATGTAAATCATGGCTTCCAATAGCAATTCTAAGAGTTCAACAATAAAATCCATGAATTTCTTCCCAAATTTTCTTCACATTCCCAAATTTTTTAGATCTCCTTAATGTGGAAGAAATTCATGGTGGAAATCAAATATTTTTAGCTTGGAGTGAAGCTCTTACCTAGAGATGATCAAATCCGGTGTCAAAAAGCCTTGAAATTGCCTCCTAATCCAAGATCTCTCAAGCCCTAGGTCGAAAATGACATTTTTAGGAGGAAGGGGATGATGAACAATGGAGGATGACTGGTCAAAATCACGGTTAAAGGTGTTTTTCGTGAGCTCGCCGTCGGCGGGGTCGATGGCACCGTCGGAGCGCTCAATTGTAATTTAAATCCTAAGTCTCGGGAAAATCTGGCCGTCGATGGCGTCGAGGGCGCCGTCGGCGGGCTCTATTGATTTTGTCCAAATTCTGGATTTTTGCAATTTTGATCAATTCCAAGCCTAAACGACATCCGTTTAATCATTATAGACATAATTTTAAGTGACTAAATGATGTACTTAGCACATATAAACTTTCACAACACAAAACATCACATTTATATATAATTTCCAAGGGGTACAATATACGTTACATAACACACTTAAGTTTGATATTTTCTCAACCTCAATACATTAATTCAGCGTCGCAATCCAAGCCACAACACTCAAAACGCTGAAAACAAAACATCCTATGCTTAGTCTCAACTATACAGAGATCTGAAAGCATAATTCTAAAGCAAAGCAAATACAAAGTTCAAATCAAAATACATAGATAGACAGATAAGTAGTAATATAGATATATTAATCCTCAGACTCGGTACTCAATTCTCCTCTAAGATCACCCATTGGTTGCACATGAACGAAGAGGTTGTAGAAGGGTCAGAATGAAAATTCTTTAGCAGAATCATACTCTATCAATTTCATCCTCCTCATTAGCCGTATCAAACTATCTTCTAAATGTCCAGAGTGCTCAAAATATTCTTTCATCCTCCAGTCCAGATGATTAAAGAAATTGGACCTAATTTGCACAAAAAGCTAAAACATAAAGAAAATTAATCTGGTAAAAATAAACATCTAAATGACTTGATTTTGCCTCTACACTATGATTTAAAGTTCGAAGAACTTCTCATAAAATTTTCAAAATATTTGGAGCTCATTTGATAACTCAAATTGTTTTTTTAAGCTAAATGCTTTTTTGACATTAAAATGATTTTTAATAATTAAAATATAACTAAAAAATTATAAGATATGGTTTTGGGAGTTCTCTGTGATCAGAGAAATTTTCTAAAAATAAAATTGTAAATAAAATAAAAACTTCATTTTTAAGCCTATTTTGGATATTTAAGTAATAAAAAATTAATAAAAATCACAAAATTAGTAAAATTCATGGAAACATTCTAAATTGTTTCCTAAGCACTTATAAACAATTGGAATATTTTTTCTAATTTTCCATGTGAAGATATTGAATTTTAAAGCTTAAAATAATTTTTAAAGTCTAAAAAATAAAATTTTCTTAATCTTTCACTTAAAAAAGTTTAATAATTCAAAGAAAAATTAGAAAAATGTAAATTTTATTTTTATGGGTTCTTTGACCTTAGAGAGATTTAATAAAAATATAAAACTTAATTTTCCACATTAAAAACATTTTATAATTAATTAATGCTCCAGTACTTAAAATAATTTTAGTAATTCAAATGGAACTAAAAAAATCTTAATATTTGGTTCAAGTTGTTCTCTAGTCCAAGTCCACCTCCAATAAAAATTTCAAGTGATTAGGCTTTGCTTTGGTCATGTTATGGATTTTTCTTTAAAAAATCTCATTCTTGCATATAAATAATTATATAAATTAAATTAAAATTTGAAAAAAATCACATTTTCTTCTATGATGTTTCATTTAACCCATGAGTGAGGTGGGATCAAAGTTCCAAAGTCATTTAAATTAAATTTGATAAATTATGAAGTGATAGAGTCTTATGAGTAAAAGTGTAATTTTAGAAATTTAGCCTTAATTAACATTTAGGCTTAATTCAAGAAAGGGATATGGACAAGCTTTGATCCTACTTAACATATTTGGATGATTGAAACACAGGATTAATTGGTAGAAACTAATCTCACATTTTCCAATTAAAGGATAAATTTGAAATTTCATAGATTATTAAAATTTGGAAGTCTACCAAATTAAATGATCCTAGACTTAGGGGTATAGTTTTTGGTGTTAATAACTCATGAATTTAATACCCCTATTCGGTCATCAAGTGAAATTCAAATTTTTTGATGATGAGTTATTGTCACTTAAAATTTAATCTCTTTTAAAATGACTAAGGCATCCATCAAGTTCTTAAGGGCTTGGCGGTAACTTAAGCTGAATCAAATTTTATTAAACAAATTTTAGAAAAGTGAATAAAAATTGAACACCTTTGAAATACTACAAGCCCAAGTTAAATCCAAAATTGGCTAAGTGTCTTAATAACACTAACTTGCCACTTTAAGGGTCTTCACCCGCATAATTCTTAAATTGAATGGTAAATGATAATTACCCTACTCTTAAAGATAATTGAAACATCACTGTTCATTGAACACTAGGAATATTTATAGGATGAATTATTAAGCAACATAATAAGTTTAAATGAGCTCGAGATATTTCACCAGGAGGTGAGGGGAAAGCATGGACCTGCCTTTTTCTCTTGGCCTGTTGGATACCTCAGAGGTCTACTAAACTTGATATGCTTTTCTTAATAAAATCATCCTTAATCAAACCAATAAGGACTCAACAAGGTATAATCTAGGAACCTTATTTTTTTCCACTTTACATAAAAATGCCCTTACATGCATTTTGAGTTTCAGTTGGAGATGACTGGAAGATCATCCAGGTACACTTTTGTTGTGATTTATTTACATGCATTTTTGGTTTCCCATACTTTTCTTAGAACGTTATTGTACTTACTCATCTGCATGTATAACCAAAATACGAACTTGCATGCTAAACAACGATGTCACCCTGCATGAAAACCAAAACTGTTAGGATAGCCACAAAACAAAAACTAAAACCATAATCAAAACTAAAAAAATCAACCAGAATAAAATTCACTGCAACAACATTAAAAATATAAAACAACTCAAAATTTAATCACAAATATCACGAAAATAACAACTGCAACAAATTTAAGACGTCTTTATCGAATGATCAGGAATCCCTCGGAGGAGGTAACCTACGGTTGTTAACGAGGCTTCCCACGGTCTAAATGAAAGTATGAAACTCATTAAGTTGAGTTTAGTAAATTCATTTGGACAAAGTGAATCTAATAGAAAATCGTGGTACCAAAACGAGAGAACCGTAAGATCCTAACCGGTGTCGTTCTAATTAACTTTAATATGCCCCATAACATTTAAAGAACTACAACCTTAGGGACACCTGATTTGACATCATAACTTGACACACTGCAAAACTTATACTCATCATGACAAGGAGCTTAGAGCTAGCATGGTGGGCAGCATGGCCATCTTCAATAGTAAAATACGTCTACATCAGCTAAACCTATTTCCTTCCTTAGAATTAAACAACTAAGCCATAGAACTTTGAGGTAGTTTGCTTATGCAACATAATTACTCACCTCATCTTTAGGCCTTTGTACAACTCTGATGTACAATATAAGCCCTAACTCATCTTAGGATTCTGAGGTTGTCTTTCGTCACGACCTAAATCCTCACATCTTCCAGACTATTTGTGTGATTGTTTCATACAAATATAAGCCTTAAATAAATAAAATTGGCAGGATGAAACATTTAAATAATTTCTCCTCAAAATTAAAGCCAAACAATAGGATACACTTGGAAGTCATCGAGATTCTCCTCTGGATCGATGCATCCTCTAGTTCTTCTTTCTTTGGATTCTACAATAAAATATTCCAAATTTTAGCTATTTTGATTTCACACCTCTTTGTCTGATTTCGTTGAAAAGTCCTATCCTTTTTTAACTCCTTGAAGATCATATTCCCAAATTTTTATCAAAAGTTTTCTTAGGTGACTTCAGACATTTAGATGTAATTAATTATAAGGGCTTGCCCTTATAGAAAACTTGTTCGAAAAGTTTCGGCAAATAAAATGGTTTTGCAGACGAAAGAAATGTCATATATTTCTTAATTTATTTGATCGAGCCTCATCCTCAAATCTTGTGTCTATCCTTCGGGATAGATACAGGGTTGGAGGTATAGTACTCTTTCATTTAAACTATGAAAAATATATGGTCAGTTTGATTTCATATTTTTTTAAAAATTTTATATATATGTAAATTAAAATGTCCTTCTGAAGCGGGCGACAAAATTTTGATTCCAGCGGCCGAAAGCTTCCAACATGCAACTCCTCAACTTTTTAGTGCCGTCAGCTTCTGGCGACTCCGCTGGAGACTAGCTTTTCTCTCCATTTAAATCAAGAAATATTATCTTCATACATTGTAATGTGTTCAATTCCCTCATGGACCAAATTACATTTCTTCCATTGGCATGTTTTACTCATTTCTATCTTGGGAAAGAACGGTCAACTCTTTTGGATTTCAAGACCGTCTGTTCAATCACCTTTAGACAGAGATGTTAAGGAGGCCATTAAGGACTTTTTAATCTTCATGTGGGGTCAGACCCCAATAGGTGTGTTGGTCTACTAGTTCCACCTGGGCATTATGCATTGTTAAGTTGGTCCCGCACTGGGTCCTAAACACTTCACATTTTCTTTTCAACTTTGATTTGCTATTTTCTAAATTAAATTGACTTGTGTCGTGCTGTGCGCCCATTTATAAATTCCCTTATATTAATCAATTTTTTTCTACTTTTAAACTACTTTTACTAAAGTTTTAAAGCCCCCACAAACTAAATAAAAAAACTTACCCAGTCGACAAATCGACCTCTGTTAAATTTTAGTGCTTGCACTAAGATTACGAGGTTTTGTCCAAATAGCTAACCCCAGAGCTTTCTCTTTTGAAGCTGCTACAATGGCGTGCCAAACGCTAACTTTTCCTGCAACCTGCCAATGAGCCGCAACACCCGCAATGTCGTTCCCACCATCAAATTTGGAACTAGATTTGAAGATCTCGAGGTCATCCTCGAGAAAGCCCCGTTCATTATAATGAAAGTTTCCGCTCTAGAAGTTAAGGAGCCATCTATTGAATTTAACCTGAACTGCCTTCAAGACTTCCCTTCTTATAAGAGGGTCAACACCACTACCACCACGACACCTACCAAGCCTGCTGTTCCCGCTGATGTTAAGGGAAAAGAAGTTATGATCTTTAAATATCCGATTGAGGGATTGGCTGTCTTGCTATCAGTATTTGAAATTGGAACAAGTTTGAAAACTACACCACTAACTCGAACCCAAATAAGAAACTGTAAAAGGAGGCTTCGGAATGCTACTAAAGCCTAGTCTCCTAAGGAGATACCTGTTGAGGAAGATTCTCACAGGATGTGTCAAGATTACTGAAAACATATCCACTCCTGTAAGGAAGTAGATTACATCCTTTAATGGGTAACAATGGGTACGAGAGTATCCAGAAAATTTTTGCTTCTTTACCATCACTTCATGAACATGGTGAGAAGAGAAAGCAGTCCACTCCTATCACCCGAGTCAGTTCAGTTTTCAAGAGGCTAGCTACCAAGGAAGGTTGCTCAGTTATTGAACTACTCAAACGAGTGGGACATGCAATATCTCCTCGCATAAAAAAGAAATCATAAGAGACGTCAAATCTGCCAAACGATCTCAGAAATCAACTGAAGCTTTGTCTGCTCGTATTCCTATTTGGTTCCGCTTAGGGAGCAGAATTGATACCGCTATAGTTACCACCGATTTTACCGTCACAAGAACCATATTTCCTTGACCAGCCAAGTCACGACTGGCCAAGAATTCTACCGATCACACATTAAAAGGATATTCCTAAAGTTTCAAAGGAAAAGATGAAGAAATTACCCAATACTATAATCGGTTTGTACCATGGAGAGCATACTTCTCGTCAAAATAATAATGTTTCTGCTGAGACACTTTGTCTCAAGGCATCACCGTCAATGAAGAAGGTGTGGGTACCCAAGGTCGTTGTACTGATACGGTCCGGTGAGCCCGCAGGGCAAGATCATGGGATGAAACCAGGGTCCGAAGTGTCTGACATTGTCGCAGCAATTGCCAGTGAGATGGAGGAACGAGAGGAGGAGGTCCAGCAGGGTCTTCCAGATCTCAAGGCAATTCAAGAATCAATAATTGAAGGAAAAGTTGAAAAGCTTAGGGTCGAGATTTCTGAGTTGGTGGCCTTCCTGCAAGACTCTATTGCAAGTTATGATCATATATATTTTGTCGGATTTCCTCATGCTGTCTTGTGTTTTTTTTCTGCAAAATATTTTGTCTAGGACAACTGCAAGTTTCTGAATGTCTCTAAGGGGTTGATCCATCACTTTATCTTTTTTCAAGCACTGTCGGATGCTCTTTGCTTCTCCTTTTTCTCTCCACGACTACTGATTATTTTGGTGTGTCTGTGTACATGTCAACTTTGGGTATACTTTTTTGCTTCGTATACTTTTTGGGATACATGTATTTTTGGGCATACTATACCTTTTGTTGCGTTGAGTTATAACGTGGAAAGTGGAACTCCTAGGACCTTATTGTATTTTATTTTTGCTTTAGTTGGGGATCCACTTTCCCTACCGCATTTTGTAGCTTCTCTTTTAGTGAATACGTAGGGAGCCATGAGATACTCTTTTATCAAAAAAAAAAAAAACTAAATTCTCTTACTCTTTTCTATATTCAAAATTTTACTTCCCTGATATAAATTCATATACATAAAAATTATTTTAAAATCAAAATCAAATTTATTTGTAGCACATTGGAGAACAAATAAAATTTAAGTCTTAGAAATTATTTTTCATCCTCGTAAACTTAAATTTTTAATAAGATAAAATATTATAATATCATATATATATATACAGGCAGAAATGAAATCCAAAAATAACATGCTTACAGGAATTTTATATCCTAAACAAACGAGTATAAAAATTAAAAATAGAAGTAAAAATTAATTGATCAAAATTTAAGTTAATTTTAACATATAGAGATTCATTAGACTTCAAAGCAATGGAGGATAACATAAAAGAAAACAAAAGCACTAATAGAAATTCACAACTCAACATAAAGAAAATATGTGGTAGTAAATTGAAAATTTTAAACATGAAGTTCTTAAGTGAAAGTTAGTAATATTTTAAACCTTCCTAATATTCAGGATAAAGCTCAACACAAACAAACATAATACACTAGACAACACAAGTATCACAATCACTCCACAAAAATAAAATATAACTACCCACAATAACATAACGACATCACAACTATATTTAGAAAAATAAAACAAAAACAATCGTAGCAGTCTAAAAAAGTACAACACAAAACAAAGTAACAATTTAATACAACTAAACCACATAAAGTTCATAACAATAAGGACTAAACCACTCAATTTTATCCTCCTCCTCCTCATCGTCATCACTATCATTGATATCCCAAAAAAGTAATAGGCTCATCTGAAGGATATTGTTGAAATGAAAAAAAAACATCATTTTGGTCACCCCTAATAAGGTTTTCCAAAGATGAGTGAAATTTTTCCTCATAATTACTGTGTCTCCTCAGATAACCATCCATATGATCTACAAAATTCTCTAAATTTAATACCTTATCCACAGTATAATTGATGTTATCTAACATCATTTGCAATAAGTGTGACTGTGAATCAGAGTTAGAAGCCTAACCTTGTGATGTGGATGCACTTAAGGTAGAAGCATGAGAAGTAGCACATTAACTTCTTAAAAATCATCCTCTCTAGCTAAATATTTAATGTTGTGAATAAGATTTCACATTAACGCTTGTGATAGGCTTTAGAGACTACAGTATATCCTCCTAACTATCAAATATAACATCAGCTTACTCATATAAGAAAAAGATCAAGGATGCAAATCCCAAACCTACTGTAGTGGCAGCTGTAGCAGAACTGATGATAGTCTGAGAGACAAAGATCCAATATTGATTGGCTTGCACTGTTGACTGCAATAGTTCAAAGTAGCTCTATCTCTAATAACTTCATTGAGGTGGTTGGTTGGTAGTAGACAAGAAAAAATAAAGTAGTGCCACGTTTTCGATGTGGCACCTAACTTTGACGCGGGGAAGTTAACTCCTCTTTCATTTGTTATCTTCCACAGTCCTCTTCTCGTAGTCAATGAAGATATGATCTAATCTAACACCTCCTTAGTCATATTATAATTTGAATAAAAACACAATACACTAAGGAGAAGTTGGTAAACTAGATTTGTTACCTCAGAGGAAAAAAGCACTAATTTTCCTCGAACCATGACCTAATCTTCTTCAGCTTCAGGGAGATTAGATTAAAACTCCCAAATAACAGAAATTACGGCCACACCAGAAAAATAGCAAAATCATTCTCACTATTACCGAACAATTAATTCTTCCACTATTCTACCCGAATTTTTAAAACATATCACATGAATTAATTTTCTCAATTGCGGTTTTTCAAAATACCTTTCCCGAGCTTTCGAGCTAACAAACTTTCTTAAATCGAAGTGGGACTTCCCTTTACTCAACTTCATTCTTGGGACCATTTTTAAAAATAAAATAAAATTCACAATAAATCTTAAATTCAAGACTAAATCTTTAAACTCAACTTCTAAAAGCTTAAACTACCATTTTTATGTATTTTCCATTGATTTTTCTCAAATTTTTACCATGATTAGTGATTTTTGGTCAAATCCCCAATATGCTCAAAATACATGGCAAAAATAAAAAAAATTTTACATAGAAGTGAAGCTCTTACCTCAAGAAGATCAAATCGAGCAAATATGGCTTGATTCGCTAATGAAATCTTCACTCTAGAAGAAGCCCTAAATCCATAATCGCGAACTCTAAGGGAAGAAGACGACGTCCAAGGTAAAAAATGACATAGTTTGGCATAATTTTTTCACTTTTGCCCGTTCGCGAACTGGTTTAAGTGAACCGACGCTTAAGTGCCACTGGTTCGGTGCTTAGGCGCCTACCTCTGAGGTTGTTAAACACTTAAGCGCAGGGTTATGGCGATTAAGGGATAGTGCCCAAATTTTAATATTTTATACTTTAATTAAAATGCCCATCTAGCTTAAGTTAACCACCTCTAAATGGTCTTATAAATCTTAATAATTATTTTCTTCTCCTTAAATTCTCTTCTTTCTCAAAAGTCACCAATCTTCACTAATTTGATTCAACACAAAATAACACAAAATTTTACACACAAACAAACATTTATATTAATTAACAAACAAATACAAACATTTGTGATACATAATTTCTCAATCCAAAAAGTTTTGGATTATATAATTCCTAAGCACAAACATCAAAAACTAAGTAAACATAACACTAAAAAAAACATAAAACAAACTTAATACTAACATCACAGCACCTAACACAAACAAACACTAGACTTAGAACTTAATTTCACTATCCTTCCAACGGAACAAATCCCAAACTTTCACTCCTTTCTTTTAGGGCATTTGGAATATAGATCTGATAGAACAGACGATGATGAAGAACTTTAGTTGAGCCTTCTTCAATCCATTTGATTTTGAAGTAAATAGTCTTGTCCACTTCTTCTAAAAAACTTTTGTGGTTAAATTGCATCTTAATTTGTCATCCAATATGCTCCAAATGTGTGTTAACCTCATTCAACTTTGCTTCAATTGAAGCCACGTCAGCATCAACCTTTGTAATCTTTTCCGCTATTCCTTCTATATTAACGGCTATGAAATCGTTGTATAACTCTTGCGCACTTTGACTAATAAATTTTTTCTTCATGGATTCCTCATCCTTCATATAAATCTCCCAAAAAGACATTTTTCCAAGATCTCACACTCTTCACTTAGACTTTAAGGTTAAAATTGAAGTGGGCTGAAAATTCTCTTCATTCTCTTCTATTTAAAGGCTTTGGACCAAGCCTAAAATACTAGACACATTATCAAACCACTAACCCATGCAAAACCCACTAAACCACATTTAAATCGTCTAAAAACGTAATTTAGCATGTTTAGTTAATTGTTGCGCTTAAGCGCCCAATATTGGCGCTTAAACATCAGTGCCTAATTTAGCACATGTCAGTTTAACATCCAAATACTTATTCTAACATGTTTAAGTCATCTATTAAGGTCTTGAAATCATTATTAATTCATTATATATTCAACATACTACCAAATTTTTTAAAACAAACACAACAACATAATTTTATATTAAAAAAAATACACTAATTACTATGGGTTGCGACACATAAAGCGCTTGGTTTAACGTCATCAGCCAACGTAAACATTGCTTATTCTGGTTGATCCAACATCATAAAATCTTTTAATGTAAGTTGATCCCATAAAAAATAAGGTTTCAACCTATGACCATTCTCTTTAGATATTTTCTCAGTTTTAGGATCTTTGTATCCATAGCTTCATAGGGATAAACTTTTATCACAACAAATGGACCCATCCACATGGACTTAATATTTCCTAAAATAATCTTAATTTTGCATTATGTAGCAAAACTTGTTGCCGTGGCTCAAAATTTTTAGTAAGAATCTTCCAATCATGTCACATCTTCATCTTTTGTTTATAAGTCTTAACACTCTCATGAGATTCATTCCTTACCTCTTCAAGCTCATTTGACTAAAATAATATTTTCTCACCATCATCCTTTAAATTATAATTAAATTCTTTAATGACCTAATATGTTTTATGCTCAAGTTCAACTGGTAAATAACAAGATCTCCCAAATATTATCCTATATGTGGACATTCCAATAAGAGTTTTATATGTAGCTCTATAAGCCCACAAAGTATAGTCAAATTTGACTGACCACTCCATTGTTTTGGATTCACAGATTTTTTCAATATTCTATTAATTTCAAGATGGGATAATTCAATAAAACCACTTGTCTGAAGATGATAAGTAGCAACAATTTGATGGTTGATATGATATTTCTTTAATAATTTCTCCATTATTGTATTTCTAAAATGACTTCCTCCGTTAGTTATGATTACTCTTGGTATCTCAAATCTATAGAATACATTCGTTCTTAAAAACTTTTCAACACTTTGAGCATCAAATTGAGGTAATGCAACAACTTCTATTCATTTGGACACATAGTTAACTGCTATCAATAAATATAAAATTTTAAAAGATGGTATAAATAGTCCCATGAAATCTAATTCCCAAACATCAAATATCTCAATTTTTAACACATAATTGAGGGGCATCTCATTTCTTCTATAAATATTGCCTACTCGTTGACATCAATCACAAATTTAAGCATTAAAATATATAAAAAACGTAGTCCAATAAAATTCAGATTGCAAAATTTTGTATGTTGTTTTATCAACACCAAAAGGTCCAGTAAAATTAGAATCATGAGATTTTTGGATAATTTCATAAGTTTATTCTAAAGGCACACATCTTCAAATAATTAGATCCTTTCCTTATCAATATAAACATGTGTCAACCTAAAAATAAGTTTTAGAGTCAGATAAAAATTTCCTCTTCTGTTGGTATGTTGGTGTGAAGGGTATAATATCACTAACAATAAAATTCACAATGTCGACATATCATGAAACACGCCACTCATTAATACTAAATAATTTCTCATCGGGAAAATGTTCACAAATTTATTTTTCAAAACATAGTGATTTTTCTAATTCAAACCTGGACAGATGATCAGTAATTTGATTCTTACCTCCCTTCCTATCTATTATTTCAAATTAAAATTCTTGCACAAGAGGAATCCATCGTATAAATCATGGTTTTGCATCATTCTTTTTCATTAAATATTTAATAGTAGAATGATATGTATGCACAATACATTTTCTTCCAATTAAGTATGATCTGAATTTATCAAAAACATATACTATTGTTAAGAACACTTTCTCAGAGCTAGTATAATTAATTTGAGGTTCATTAAAAGTTCTACTAGCATAGTAAAAAACCTTGAACATCTTATCATGCTATTGTCCAAATATAACTCCAAAAGAAAAATCACTTGCATTACACATTAATTCAAAAGTTTTTTTCCCCAATATGTTGAACAATAATTGATGTAGTAACTAGCTTTTCTTTTAATTGCTCAAAAGCTTTTAGACACTCCTTATTAAAATTAAAAATAATATCTTTTTCAAGCAAATGACTTAGAGGCTTATCAATTTTTTAAAAGTCTTTAATATAACGTCTGTAGAATCTAACACATACTGAAAAACTCTACATTTGTTGCGTGAGAAAAATTAGTGATCACTTGAATTTTTGCTAGATCTACTTTCATACCATTTTCTAATATATGATGTCCTAAAACAATTCCTCCTGCTATCATAAATTGACATTTTTCCCAATTAAAGACTAAATTTGTTTCTTCACAATGCTTAAGAACTCTTGATAAATGTTCTAAACATGATTCAAAATCAACCATAAAAACTTCAATTCTTTTTAAATTAAATCACAAAAAATAGTCATTATACACCTTTGAAATGTTGCAGGGGCATTACATAAACCAAAGGGTATTCTTCTAAAAGCAAATGTATCATAAAGACTGGTAAAAGTTTTTTTTTCTATGGATGCTCAGGAATTATTTGAATTTTGTGATAACCAGTATATCCATCCAGAAAAAAAAAAGTATTTATGTCCAGCTAATCTATCCAACATCTGAGCTAAAAAGGGTAGTGAAAAATGATTTTTCCTAGTGGTGAGATTTAATTTTCTATAATCAATGCATATTCGCCACCCTGTAACTTGTCTTATTGGTATTAACTCATTATATTCCTTCATAGTCACAATCACTCCTTTTTTATAAACACACTGAATTGGACTAACTCATACATTATCTGAAATAAGACAGATAATTCCAACATCTAACCACTTTAAAATTTCTTTCATAACAATATTCAATCTCCTTTGATGATCAACCCTAGGCTTGCAGTTCTCTTCCATATGAATTTGTTGACCTCACTTTTGGTTGAGGTTTAGTTTTTCCTCTTTAGTAGCTTAAGGTCTAGCCATAGAACTTTCCTATTGACTATTCTTAGAAGAATAGTCAAGGAGCCCTCACCATTTGAAATTTCAAACTCTTTTCTAGTCAACTTGAAGTTCCATATATTGGTCATAACCTCTAAGCACTTAGTAGGTGGGGTCACTATAAGGGAAACTCAAGATGAGTCACCCTTAGGACTGCTGGACTTTAGGGTTGACCCTAGGTGTTGGTTTGGAGCTAGGGCACTCACTACACTCATCTACACTCACATTCACTTAGAACCCTAAACTCAAATTTCTAGCCTAGGCCCCTTGATCTTTTTAGGATAATCGTGTAGATGGTCCCGTAAACCTACCAACCCTAGGGCTATGGTTTAACTAAGACCACTACATAGAAAATCCAAAATGGGATTTCCTTTGGTCCATGGCTCATTTAGGGTGATTAGTAACCAATCCAATCAAAAATACCCATCTTGGCTTTTTGCCCCTAAACACCCCCAAATTACCAAAATACCCCTCCATAGCTCAAAATCCCAAAAATTCCAAAAGTTCCCAAAAAATCTCAATATATCCCAAATATTCCCAATTTTGTTTTTCTCAACTATCACATGACCCAATTTGGCCAATTTGACCATCTTTAACCAAGACCCCCAAATTTCTCGTTAAGGGCCCAAATTTCCCCAAATTTAACCCAAATGTCCATCAATTTGATCTCAATTGACCCCAATTCCAATCCGAAACTAAAATTAGCTCTTGATATGACCAATATAGACAAAATCCAAGCTTAATTGACTCATGATTTGAGCCCAATTTTGATTGAGGTCAAAACCCCAATTTTGACCATATGAGATAATCTCATCAAATTGAACCCATATCCTAGTCAATTGGCCCCAATTAATGTTGAGAAATTTTTATAACATCCTTATACATCAAAATAAACCATCAATTGGCCTTGGTGAAGCCTCAAATCCATTCGATTTTGGCCTAAATCCAAAATTTCCAAATTTAGCCCCAAATTGGCCAAGTTTCCAAATTTCACCCAATTGATTGCCTTAGCCCCAAAATTGGCACCCAATTCATGTTGAAAACTCTTCATAGGGTACCTAAAGACTATGTAAAACAATCAATTTGGACTTAGCCGAAGGCTAACCCAAGCTAGACCCAAGCCTAGCCTAACATGACCAAATTGACTAAAATTCAAAATTCCCTCAATTTGTCCATTCAATTGAGCTCAAAACCACTTCCATTCTTCACCAAAGTTGTTCCTTATGATCATATACAAAAAATGAAACATTTATTGGGGCCAATTGACATGGATAACCTAGCCCAAACCCAAGATTTGGTCATTTGCACCCACTTGGACCCATGCACTAAATGTGACCTAACCACCCTAAAGTCACCAAATTAACTCCATCACAACCATTTGTTGGACTTAGTGACCAGTCCAAACACCATGAAACCACCTAAATCAAGCCATAGACCAAAAGTTCCCCAAATTAAGGGATATTATTTACAAAAATGCATGTGCTTATGATATCCTTACCACCTCCATGGCACTAAATTGTAGTAACATATTCCTCTGGGTTCCCTGAGCTCATAGCCACCTCCCATGAGCCGGCCGGCCAGCTTAGTGGCTGGAAAAGCTCAAAACTGAGAGCCACCTCCATGACACTTCACCCAAATCAAACCTAGAGGCCAGCTCAGCCAAACCAATTGATGGAGCTCCTCTGTCCTCCACCTAAGCACTACAATGCACCCAAACGTATGCCCTGAGAGCCACCCCATGGCCATTTTTATAATAACTCACCTCCACAGTCATGGGAGGTGTGCTAAAATTTCTTTAGAGAGGCATCTCCAACCTTCTCATAGAGCTTCTCAAAGATCCCCTCAGTGCATTCCATCCATTTTCCTCCACCAATTCCCATTGCCGATGCTCAATTTTGAGCTTGGAACCTTGTTGGAAACCAGAATAGAATCCAATACCCCTCCACAGTCCACCAAACCCAAACTAACTCTTCCCACACCTTCATAATAGTGAAAGAAGCTAAAGCCCTATCAAATCCCCCTTCCACAGAGCCCCTACCATAGCTCTAGACCAACACCCAAATCCAGCCGTGATCGAATTCATACCTAGGCCTTAGACTGAGATCAGGGACTCAATCCCTAGTCTCCTTAGACCCCAACGAACGTGCCAAGACCCTCTGATTGAAGCTTCATTTCTCAGAACAAAGGTATAAAACCTCACCTCATCTTGAGCCTATTTCGATTCTCCATTTAATTAAGCTTAATTTAATTGCATGATTACCGTATGGTTGTGTTTGCCTCGCTTAGACGAGTCTATAGGATCAAACTCAAAGAGATTTGGTTGGTTTAGGCTGAGATCTTAGGGTTTTAGTGTGGACGGTCATGGGATCATTCTATCGGGGATGATGACAGGAAGTCTTTTGATCGAGCGTGTATCAAATGGACAGAGGAGATCAAGCCGGATAGCGCTTCGGGACATAAACAGCAGGCCGAGTAAGCACTGAGGTGGATGATAGTGTCAAATGGAAGCGCGCTGCGTGGAGCTTCAGAGCCGTCATAGGTTGAGGTGGCACGCGTAGTTTAAATAGATAAATAGGGCTTTTTCTTATTTATTTAAATACCCCTAACTTAGAAAATTCATAACTTTGTGTAGAAAAATCTTAAAAATAAAATAAAAATACCCTCTTGCTCAGTGCACAGAGGAGAACAATGTAAATAAATGTCAAGTCCATTTGATGCATATTTTATTTTTAATTAATTAAGCACTGATCTAAATTGTTTGATTCTCCATGCAAATTTACAAATCAGCTTGGCTTGAAATTTTGGCATGTTGTAGCCTGTGTTAAGAGAAACATCCTTTGATTTTGTCAAACTCATTGGAGGTTTCTAGACAGAGATCCATATTTTTCAAGTTTTTTCACATTATTTCTTTAAAAAAATCATGGAAATTAGCATGTTGATTAAAAAATTCCAAGAAAATTTTGAAAGGTTCAACATGACTAGAGAAGCTTTTGGAAATAATTTCATTGGTCAAGTCATTTAAAATGTACTTAATTTTCATGAATACTAAATCATTAAGATAATTAATTTTGAAAGATATTAACATTTAAATGACTTGATTTTTAATCTTCACTGTTATTTATGACCCAGAGAACTCATTATAAAAATTTCATAATATTTTGAGTTCATTTAATAAACTAAATTGATTTTTAAAGATAAAAATCATTTTTGGCATTTAAATGATTTTTAAAAAATCAAAATATAGCTAAAAAATTCATAAAAAAACTTATTTTTTGAGTTCTCTGTGATCAGGAGTATTTTATCAAAATAAAATGACATTTAATTAAAAACTTGATTTTTAGCTTATTTTTAATATTTAAATAATTAAAAATCCCTAAAAATAAAAAAAATAATAAAACTCATGGAAATATTCTAAATTGCTTCTTAATCACTTAGGAATAATTAGAATGACATTCCTGATTTTCTACATAAAGATATTGAATTTTGAAACTTAAAAAAGAATTTTTAAAGGCTAAAAATGAGTTTTTATTAAAATAATCCCAATAAATCAAATAAAATTCAAAAAAATATAAAATCTTCTCCTCTGAGTTCTCTTACCTCACGGAGACTTTTGAAAAATACAAAACTTAATTTTCTCCATTTAAAATATTTTATATTTAATAAATACCTTAGAAATTAAAATAATTGTAATAATTAAAATCAAATTCAAAAAAATCATGAAATTTGGTCCAAAGGCTTCAATAGTCTGAAGTTAAGGGATTAGGATTTACCTTGGTCAAGTTACAAATTTTCTTTGAAAAATCCTAATTTTGCTTAAAAATAATTATATAAATTAAATTAAATTTTGAAAAATCACATTTTCTCCTCTAATGTCTTAATTGTCCCATGAATGAGGTAGAATAAAAATTGCAAAGTCATTTGAATTGAATTTGAAAAAGATTAATTTAGACTAATACCCCTTCCACAGAGCCCCTACCATATATCTAGACCAACACCCAAATCCAACTGTGATTTAATTCACACATAGAACTTACACCGAGACTAGGGACTCAATCCCTAGTCTCCTTAGACCCCAACAAATTTTCAAGACCCTTTGATTGAAGCTTCACTTCTCAGAGTAAAGGTATAAAACCTCACCTCATCCCGAGCATATTTCGATTCTCCATTTAATTAGGCTTAATTTAATTGCATGATTACCGTATGTATGTGTTCGTCTCACTTAGACGAGTCCATAGGATCAAACCAAAAGTGATTTGATTGAGTTTAGGCTGAGATCTTAGGGTTTTAGTTTGGACAGTCACGGGATCATTCTATCGGGGATGTTGACGGGGAGCTGTTTGATCGAGCGTATATCAAATAGATGGAGGAGATTGAGTCGGATAGCACTTCAGGACATAAACAGTGGATCGAGTCAGCGCTGAGGTGGATGGCAATGTCAAATGGAGCTTCGGAGCCATCGTAGGTTGAGGTGGCATGCACAGTTTAAATAGATGAATAGGGCTTTTTCCTATTTATTTAAATACCCCTAACTTAGAAAATTCATAACTTTTTGTAGCAAAATCACAAAACTAAAATAAAAATACACTCTTGCTCAGTGAACAGAGGAGAATAATATAAAATAAATTTCAAGTCCATTTGATGCATATTTTATTTTTTAATTAATTAAAGACTGCTTTAAATTATTTGATTCTCCATGCATATTGACACATCGCCTTCGTTTAAAATTTTGGCATGTTGTAGCCTCTGTCAAGAGAAACATCGTCTGATTGTTCTAAAGTCGTAGTATGTTCCTAGACAGAGATCCATATTTTTCAAGTTTTTGCACATTATTTCCTTAAAATAATCATGGAAATTAGCATGTTGATTAGAATATTCAAAGAAAATTTCGGAAGGTCCAACATGACCAGAGAAGCTTTTGGAAATAATTTTATGGGTCAAGTCATTTAAAATGTATTTAATTTTCATGAATACTAAATCATTAAGATAATTAATTTTGAAAGATATTAACATTTAAATGACTTGATTTTTTATCCCCACTGCTATTTATGATCCAAAGAACTCATTATAAAAATTTCATAAAATTTTGAGTTCATTTAATATCCTAAGTTGATTTTTAAAGATAAACATCATTTTTGGCATTTAAATGATTTTAAAAAAAATCAAAATATAACTAAAAAAATTATAAAACTTATTTTTTGAGTTCTCTGGGATCAGATGTATTTTCTAAAAAGAAAATGATATTTAAAATAAAAGCTTGATTTTTAGCTTATTTTTAAAATTTAAATAATAAAAAATCCATAAAAATAACAAAAATAATAAAACTCATGGAAATATTCTAAATTGCTTCTTAATCACTTAAGAACAATTAGAATGTTTTTCCTGATTTTCTACATAAAGATATTGAATTTTAAAACTTAAAAATAAATTTTTCAAGGCTAAAAATGAGTTTTCATTAAAATAATCCGAATAAATCAAATAAAATTTAGAAAAATATAAAATCTTCTCCTCTAAGTTCTATGACCTCAGGGAGACTTTTCAAAAATATAAAACTTAATCTTCTCCCTTTAAAATATTTTATATTTAATAAATACCCCAAAACTTAAAATAATTCTAATAATTTAAATAAAATTCAAAAAATCATGAAATTTTGTTCAAAGGCTTTTATGGTCAAGTTATGAATTTTCTTTGAAAAATATTTAATAAATACCCCAAAACTTGAAATAATTGTAATAATTTAAATAAAATTAAAAGAAACATGAAATTTGATTCAAAGGCTTTTATGGTCAAGTTATGAATTTTCTTTGAAAAATCCTAATTTTCCATAAAAATAATTATACAAATTAAATTAAAATTTAAAAAATCACATTTTCTCATCTCATGTCTTAATTGACCCATGAATGAGGTAGGGTAAAAATTTCAAAGTCATTTGAATTGAATTTCAGAAATTAGGAAGTGATAGAGTCTTAGAGGAAAATGTGTAATTTTGAAAAATTAGCCTTAATTTAAGGAGGGAAATGGGTAACCTCTAATCTTAATCAATTTATTTGATGTTTGAAACATAATGGGTTAATTGGTAGAAACAAATCTCACGTTCTTAATTGAAGAAGATAAGTTAATGAATTTCTAAATTATTAAAAATTTGGAAGTTTATTAAAATAAAAATGAATCTAGGACTTAGGGGTATGACTTTTGAAGTTAATAGTCAATCAATTTAATACCCCTAATTTGATGTTCAAACAAAATTAAAATCATGAATTATGATCACCTAAAGCTTAATCTTTTCAAAGCTAATTAAGACACTCACCTAAGTTTTAAGGGTTTAGTAGTGACTTAGGCTAAATCAAGTTTCATTTAAATGAGGATTAGAAAAGTAAATATCATTAAAAATTAAAACATCTTTCAAACACTACAAGCCCAATTAAAATTTGACTAAGTGTTCCAACAACACTAACTTGTCTCTTTAAGAGTCTTCACCCAAATAATCTTTAAATTGAATCACAAGTGATAGTTAACCTATTCTTAGAGATAATTGAGACATCAATGTTCATTGAGCATTAGGGTGTTTTATAGGATGAATTATTAAGCAACATAATAAGTTTAAAAGAAATCAGGATTTTCCACAAGACATCGAGAAAGTAGCATGGGCCTGCTTCTTTCTCTAGATCTGTTGAACACCTCAGAGATCTACTAAACTTAATATATCTTGCTTAATAAAGTCATCCTTAATTAAACTCCTAAGGACCCACCAAGATATGACATAGGGTTAGGAAAACAAGAAAAATTTTACTTCCCTGTTTCAGATAAACTGCCTTAACATG
Source organism: Phalaenopsis aphrodite (assembly GCA_003013225.1). NCBI lineage: Eukaryota > Viridiplantae > Streptophyta > Magnoliopsida > Asparagales > Orchidaceae > Phalaenopsis > Phalaenopsis aphrodite. The sequence goes on from NEWO01000721.1 coordinate 83,577, forward strand.
CCTTTTAAGTTTCATGTGGTGGAACGAGAAGACTCACCATGTACGCTTTTACAGTTTTCAATTTTGTCTTTCTTGTACTTTCATACCGTACTTTTATACCTGCAAATTTGCATGCTAAACAACGATGTCACCCTGCATGAAGACTAAAATTATCAGGATAGCCACAAAACCAAAACTAAAACCAAAATTAAAATCTACCAAGATAAAATTCACCCCCACAACATTCAAAATATAAAACAACTCAAAATTTAATCTCAAACATCACACAAAACTACAATTACAACTGAATTAAGATGTCTCTATCAGATGATCGGGAATCCCTCGGAGGAGGTAACCTACGGCTGCTAACGAGGCTTCCTACGGTCTACATGAAATTATGGAACTCATTAAGTTGAGTTTAGTAAGTTCATTTGGACTAAGTGTATCCAAAAGAAAACAGTGATGCCAGAACGAGAGAACCGTAGGATCCTAACTGGTGTCGCTATAATCAACTTTAATATGCCCTTATAAACTTTAAAGAACTTCAACCATTGGGCAACCTGATTTGACATTATAACTTGATGCACTAGAAAACTCAAACTCGTCGCGGCGAGGAGCTTGGAGCTAGCATAGTGGGCAGCACGACCATCTTCAACAGCAAAACCTATCTTCCCCAGCTAAACCAATACTCTTTCGTTAGAGTTAAAGCGTTCTTTCATTTAAACTATGAAAAATATGGGGTCAGTTTGATTTCATATTTTTCTAAAACTAAATATATATGTAAATTAAAACGTCCTTCCGAAGAGGGCGACATGATTTTGATTCTGGTGACTGACAGCTTCTTACGGGCAACCCCACAAACCAAAAGTAGCAACGACAAAATTCTATGCATACAAAATGAAGGATTGATTCTTTTAATATCAACAATTGTTCATCCAAATACTTTCTTATAAATCTTCAAAGTTTTAATTAAACTCTCTTTTTATTCTGTAGTTAAATTTGAGGACCTATTGGAGAACCGACTCTAGGCTTTATTTGACGCCAAAATTGATCAGAAAAGTGACTCTTCTTGACATTTAATTGTCCCAATTCAACCTTCTATGCATCACACATTGTTCAATTTTTCATTCCACAACCATTTAAAGTCATTTTTTCTTATAATTTAGAGTTTTGTGGTGAGATTAAGTGTGAATTCTTCTCTACGAGTGTTGAAGAAGGAGAAAAGTGAGAGATTTCTTCTTCCTACATTTCCTAGAAGAGGCTACAAGGGATTTGCTTTAAGAAAGAGTTTCAGATAAGTATTGATTGTTTATTAGTGCTGTATGAACTTTCTTTTACATATGAAATTTGTGTTTTGTTGTATGTTTTGCATAAAGTATGAGTAGTTTACTTTATCTTTCTCCCTACTCTGAGATACGGTGAAATGAAAGGATAATATGGGTGTGCCAATATTAACATATAAAATAAATTGTGATGATGTTTCAACTCCAAACTTAATATACCTTTCGATCAGACCAATTGAATTATTAAAATATGTTGTGAAACATATGATCTGGGAAATGGAGTATGAGTCCTACAATAGAGTGAGGATCACATTTGATTCCATAAAGGAGAATTTCGTTCATGGAATTAAGTGCAAATAAATAGGAAAATATACTTTGTTGGGTGAAGAATTGAAGAATATTTAGGGTGACAGCCTAGAATCCCCAATTTGGTCTTGGTGTTTAAAAACTAAAGTGAGAGTTAGACTTCAGGTGAAGGGAAGTGGGAGCTCTGGAGTGGGGGCCAATATCCTCATAGCCTAGCTACGGATTTAGGGACTAAATTTGAGATTAGCCAATAATTTTCTATAACACTGTATCAGGGTAGAGAATTAAAACTGTTCCTATTTGGCATAATACATATTTGAACCATTTATCTAATCTCATTTTATCAAAACCTCATTGTAGTGGGAAAGATACTTTTTTACATAAGAAATCTTTATCACATAAACATAGTTTAATAGTTTAGTTCTTACTATTTAAAGTTTATATTTAAATTTTGTTATTAATTAAATAATTTAGTTCTAATAATATATCAACATTCAAAATTAGTGACAATAATTTTGTTTTGACTTTCTATGAATTTTCCAGTAAATTTAGGATTTCAAAATTTAAACCTTTCCCGTGAGATTGATATTTGGGGCTTAAATAGAAAGTCCTTTATTACTTGATAATGATACGTATACTTGCATAGAATCACAACTTTATTTGCTTAAATTTCTTATTCATAAAATATTGCATTAAGCTTTTGGCACCATTTCATAGCAGAGTCAACTTTATAATTTTTACACAATTATATTCTCAGGATCACTTTTTCTGAATTATACACCGCACTCATCACTAAATGCAACAATATCGTTATCTTCAAACTTCTTTTTCCTATTAAGAATATCTTTCATAAAATTCACATAACTTGGTATTTGTTTTTAGGCTTCAACATATGGAATATTATTCATAAGCTTTTTAAGAATTTTTAGAAATTTTGAAAATTATTTATCTAACATATGTTTATGAAATCTTTGAGAAAATGGAGGTGGTAGTTTATCCAACCTAGGTTATAATAGTTTGAATATAGGTTATTTGGCTTATTTTTTATGACATTCAAAGTTTCTAATGATGTTTGAGAATCTATCATTTGACCTAATGAATTCTCTTTAATCAATGAAATTGGTTGAGAAAAATTCATTCCGAATAGGTCTAACTTCCTTGAAATTGCAGCAACCGATTTGCTAACATTACAAAAGCATCATATTCATGAATATTTATTACTTTCTTATGATTTATCCTCTCAGAAGGCCATTGAACATTATTAATAGTTATCTCTTCAATTAATGCAAAAGCATCACGAAATAGTTTTGACAACAATGAACCACTAGCAGCAGCATCAATGATAGATTTAAAAGATACAGTGATTGAATTATTAACCAATTTGGTATAGTATGGTGTTGAAACATTTTTAGTAGTTCTTTAAATTGTTCTCATGCTTCATAACTAGATTCCCCTTCAAACTGACAAAAAGATGTAATACCATTCCTAAACTTCACAGTTTTTTATGGTGAAAAATACTTAACAACAAATTTTTGCACTAAATCACCCTAAGTTCTGATAGATCCAGGTGCTAACAAATTTAGCCATATCTTAACCTTATTTCCCTAAGTGATAAAGGAAAAAGTATGAATCTTATAACATCATCTGATACACTATCATATTTAAAAATAGCACACAATTCTAGAAAATTGGCAAGATGTAAATTTAAATCTTCAGTTGGTGCTCTCCCAAATTGATTATTTGATACCATTTGGATATAACAGGTTTAAGTTCAAATGATTTAGCCACTACAGTAGGTTTGCATAATCCCTTAAAGGTATAAACACTTGATCAATTTCAGCATTTTGATTATTTTGATTTGCAATTTTTTAAAATTTTTGATCTTTTTCTGTATTTATTATTTCTTTAATGTTTCTAATAGTTCTTTCTAATTCATAATCATAGGACATTAGTCCTTTAGAGCCTGAAATACACATACATTACTACAAGACAACATAAAAGAAAATTACTCAAATAAGAACTTATATAAGAACTACACTACGATATTTCTCTAATAAATCTAAAAGTTTAAATAAGACTTTCTAAAAATAGAAAATTGTTTTCTAAAAATTTCTTCAAAAGTCCAAAAAGAAAATATATTTTTATTTAAGAGTATTTTAAATAAATTTTTCTTTGCTTAATATATTTGTTTATGCAAAATATTGGATCTGAAGGTTTAGTGCCTTACGATTCAGAATTAGAACGTACTATTAAATAAGTTCAAAAGCAAAAAAAAAAGAAATTAAAAATTTAAATAAAATGACGAGTAACTTAAACAAATCAAATAAATAAAAATCGATAAAGACCTTTAAAAGATAATGCTAATCCGACAACAGATGAACTTCACTTGACAATCCAAAATCCTGAAGTTGTTGCTAATTCATTTTAGCTTAAACTTGCTATTATCCAAATGATACAAAACAATCAGTTTGGAGGAATAACTATTGAAGATCCAAACTTACATCTTGCTAGTTTTCTTGAAATTTGTGCTACTTTTAAATATGACAGAGTGTCTAATGATGTTGTTACACTTACACTTTTTCCTTTTTCATTAAAGGATAAAGCTAAGGCTTGGTTAAATTCATTAGCACCTGAATCTATCAGAACGTGGGGAGAACTATCACAAAAATTCTTAGCTAAATATATTCCACCCTAAAAACTGCTAAGCTTAGAAATAATATTACATCTTTTTGTCAATTTGAGGAGGAATCAATATATGAAGCTTGAGAAAGATTTAAAGATCTTCTTAAAAAATGTCAACATCATGCTCTACCAGATTGGTTAATAATTGAAATATTTTATAATGGATTAGTAGGATCACTTAATCTATTATAGATGCTGTTGCGGGTGGATCACTAATGTCAAAACTTTTTGATGAAGCAAATTCTTTAATTGAAGAAATGGCTACTAACAATTTTCAATGGCCCTCTAAAAGTGAAAATCCTAAAAGAGTATCTAAAATTCATGATTCAGATGCAATGTCTATTTTAGCATCTCAAATTACTGCTATTTTGAAAAAGATTGATCAAATAGGAGTGAACTATTCTCAAATACCACTAATTTTAGAGGAAAATTCACTAGGACGGATCATTGATACTCAATCATCCTATAAAACTTTAAATGCTAAAATTAATCGAAATAACAATCCCTATTCTAACTTTTATAATCATGGATGGAAAAATCACCATAATTTTAGTTGGAATAATTATAACAATTCGATGAATCCTTTCAAAAATTTGAACAACCAAGGAAATCCTAGTTATTGACCTTATTATCCTCCTATATTTAACTCTAATCCTAACCCACAAGTTTAGGAAAAGAAGTTGACGATGGAAGAAGTAATGTTGAACATGGGAAATCAAATACAAAATCAAGGGGCTGCTATTAGAAATGCTGAAAATCAATTAGGGCATATTGCTACTGCACTTATTAACAGACATTATGGAATTCTTACAAGTACGGTGGAAGTTAATCCAAAAGATCAAAAGAAGGAGTAAATTAAAGCTATTTAATTATGAAGTGGAAAATAAGTTGAAAACAAGTTCCAAAGAGAAACTGAAATTGATGAAGAGAAGAAAGAAATGGAAAGTGACCAAAATGAAAATGAACAAACACAAGGTCCATTAAAAAAACATTACCTCCGTTTCCTCAAAGATTGAAACAGAAGAATAAAGATAAACAGTTTACAAAATTTTTGGAAATCCTTAAGAAGTTGATGATAAACACTCCTTTTGTTGAAGCTTTGGAAAAAATGCCAAGTTATGTGAAATTTATGAAGGATATACTAAACAAGAAAAAGAAGGTTACAGATCATGAGACCATTGCACTCAGTGAAGAGTATAGTGCTATTATTCAGAAAAAGCTTCCTGAAAAATTAAAAGATCCTGGTAGTTTTACTATTGATCCTCGATAATTGCTTATATACAATAGTATAAAAATAATTTTGATTATATTTTCCACTTATATTTCCTTATTTCACAACAAAACCAAAAACTGGATCCTCAAGAAAAATAAGAATTTAACTTTTAATTTATGTTGAGATACTACGCAAGTAAACATATCATTTTGAAGTAATATATGACTTTCTGATTAAGACCTGAATATCGAACCCATAGGGAAGATATGCAATATGCACTTTTTAGAAAATTTTCTATTTTTAAAAAGATAATTATTTAAACTAAAGACATTTTTGCCGTAAAGAAAGTTTAAATATTTTTGGTAATTTTAATATTTTGAAAAAATAGTACAAAATTAAAAAGATAACTTAAGTTTTTGTAGAAGAAAAACACTAAATATGAACATATCTTTCTGCTTATCATGAATCAGTAATAAGTATAGGAATTCTGTTGTGGATGTATGCATATTGTGTTGTGCCAAATAGGAGCAATAATATTCTTTACCCTTACTAGAGATGCTATAAAGAACATTGGCTAATTTAAAGTTTGAATAGTTCTGAAGACCGTTTAGGCAGAAAAGATACTAGCTCTCACTCTAGAGTTCCCTCAATTCCATCCACCTAGGGGCTAACATCTCGTATTAGAACCTAAAACAATAAACCAAGTTGGGGGCTTTAACCTGTCACTTTAAAGTCTTCTAACTCTATACCCTTCAATGAGTATTTCCCTATTTATTTGCACTCAATCATATGAACTACATTCTCATTCATAAAATCTCATGTGATTCTTTCCAATTGTTGACTGAGACAATACCATCCTGGTTCTTACATGTTCTCACAACAAATTTTAACATTTGGATTGACCAAATCAATAAGTAAATGAAGTACATGGATTTAAAGCATCACAAATTCTTCCAACATTAAAGATCAATACTCTCCAAAACTTCCATCCAACACTTAATTACTTATCATTTTAAGAAGAAAGATAAAGAAAACTACTCAGAATCCATGGAGAAAACAAAACCATGCTTTAGTTTAAAATTAGAAATCATTGTTAAACCAACAACAAGTCTCAATTAAAACCAAAAGTAGTCTAAACAAAAGATAAAAACTTATCTCAAGTCCTCCAAAAACTTTTTAAGTTCTTTTGAATCTCTTCTCTTTTACAATACTCTCAATATAAAACTAAAATAAAAAAAATAAATATGTGGTGCCTGAAAATCTCTCCAACTAACTCTCAATTTTTTGAACTTTCAAAAATTTTCTAGTACTTTCAAGACCTCTTTCAAAGTCCCAATCTTCTTCCTTTTATAATTCTCCAAAAGGTTCTTTGTTATCTCTTCAAAATGTGTCTCGATTCAATGTATTTCCCCATGCATCCTTTCACAATAACCACCTATTAAGCTAATAAATTCCTCAAAAACCTCTTTAAAACTTGCAAAAATTGAATTTACTCATCCAATAACTGCCACTGGTACTTAAGTGCGGGGCCTCTGACACTTAGGCGGTGCCTTCTCTGTTTACCCCGCGCTTAGGCACCAAAACGCTTTTGTACATTTTTCACCTATTTGCTTCAAATTTGATCCTTTTTCACACCTTTAAGAATTTTTCACATTTTTACCTATACCTGAAAGAAAAACACAAAAATACCTTCCATTAAAGCGTAATATCTCAAAAATAAATATTAAAATGTGTCTTAAAACACTATATATTTTAGGTGTATCAACTATACCTTGTGCTATTGGTGAATTTTTTTTGGAAAAGCTTTATGCGATTTAGGAGTGACTATCAATCTTATGTCTTTATTGATCTTTAAACATTTAGATTTGGGAGAGATTTTCCCTACTATAACTCTTCAGTTAGTTGATCGATCAATAACTTATCCAAAAGGAGTTATAGAAGATGTATTAGTAAAAGTGGATAAATTTATTTTCCCTGAATCCCTGTAGACTTTATAGTATTGGATATAAGGAAGAAAAAGAAATTCCTATTATTTTGGGGAGACCATTTCATCCAACAGGGAAATCTATGATAGATGTGCAAAAGGGAGAATTAATAATATAAGTTAATGATCAAGAAGTAACATTTTATATTGCAAAAGCTATAAAATATCTAGCAATAGAAAAAGATAATGAATGTTTTGGGATGGAATTAACTGATTATTTGAGTAATGAGTAATTTAAGAATGAGTTTGAAGACAAATTAAAGGAAGGATAATTTTTTGAAAATAAGGATGAAATAAAAGAAGAAGATTTGGGTTATATTCAGGGAAAATTTGAAACTTTAGACATGTTGGAAAATGATAATAAAAAACTTATTCCTTCAAGTATTAAACCACCTGAACTTGAGCTGAAAATATTACTTGCCCATTTAATTTTTGTGTTTTTAAAAGAGTCATCAACATTGCATGTTATTGTATCTTCTGAATTAACTGAAATTCAAGAACAAAAATTAATAGAGACGTTGAAAAGATATAAAAGGGCTTTTGGATGGACTTTAGCAGATATTAAAGGAATTAGTCCTTCTATTTGTATGCACATAATTATATTAGATGAATAATATGAACCTAAAGCTGATCCTTAGAGGAGATTTAACCCAATAATGAAATAAGTTGTTAAAAAAAAATTAAAAATGGCTAGATGCTGGAATTTTATATCCTATTTCAGACAGTGCTTGAGTAAGTCCAATTCACTGTGTTCCAAAAAAAAAGGAGTGACAGTTGAAGAAAATGAGAAAAATGAATTAATACCAATAAGACAAGTTACTGGTTGGTGAATTTTTATTGACTATTGAAAATTAAACATGGCCACCAAAAAAGATCACTTTTCCTTACTCTTTCTAGACCAAATGTTTGATAGATTGGCTGGGAACAAATAATATTACTTTTTAGATGGATATACTGATTATCACAAAATTCCAATTGCTCCAGATGATTAAGAGAAAACAACATTTATGAGCCCATACAGAACATTTTCTTTTTGTAGAATTCCTTTTAGACTATGCAATGCACCTGCAACATTTTAAAGATATATGATGTCAATCTTTAACAATTTTATTGAACATGGAATAAAAGTGTTTATGGATGATTTTTCGATATTTGGAACTTCATTTGAATTATGTTTAAATAATTAGAAAAGTTCTGGAAGTATGTGAAAAAAATCAACTTAATATTAAATTAGGAAAAATGTCAATTTATGGTTGCAGGAGGAATCGTACATGGACATAAAATTTTTGAAAATGACATTGAAGTAGATCCTGCATAAATTCAAGTTATTGAAAAATTACCACCTCCTATTAATTCATGTTGATTTTTACAAGCGTTACATAAATTTTTTTTTGAGAAAAACTAAGCCATTATGCTAACTTTTAGAAAAAGACACAAAATTTGATTTTAATGAGGAATGCATAAAAACATTTGAATTATTGAAAGAAAAATTAATCACTACACCTATAATAGTTCCACCTGATTGGGAGAAACCATTTGAAATAATGTGTTATGCTAGTGATTATGCTATTGGGTTTGTGTTAGTACAAAGGCACAATAAAGTTTTTAAAGTAATATATTATGCTAGTAAAAGTCTAAATAATGCTTAGATTAACTACACTACTACTGAAAGAGAGTTACTGGCTATTGTTTATGCCTTTGATAAGTTTACACCTTACATAATTGGAACTAAATGTATAGTGCATACAGATCATTCTGCTATTAAATACTTGATGCAAAAGAAGGATACTAAACTAATATTAATTAGATGGATACTTCTATTGTAAGAGTTTGATTTTACCATAGTTGATAGAAAGAGAAATGATAATCAAATAACTGATCATTTGTGTAGACTAGAAAGAGAAATATTAACTAATTTTGCTAAAAAAATTTTAGAAAATTCCCTTGATGAACAATTATAGAGTATTGATGAAATGAATATACCGTGGTATGCTGATATATTAAATTATATTGTAAGTGATATTCTACCACCTGATATTAAAAAATCACAATTGAAAAAATTTATACATGATTCAAAGTTTTATTTCTAGGATAACCCATATTTATATAAATAATGTAAATATTTAATTATTAGAAAGCGTGTGCCTTATGAAGAAATTCAACAGATAATTGAAAAATGCCATAATTCTGAATTTGGAGGACATTTTGAAACAAATAAAACTCAATATAAGATTTTGCAAGCTGGATTTTATTGGCCTACTCTTTTTAGAAATGCTAATAGATTTATTAAAACATGAGATCAATGTCATCGAGTAGGAAATATTTCTAGAAGAAATGAAATGACTCTAAATTACACATTATAAGTTGAAATTTTTTGTGTGGGGATTACATTTTATGGGATAATTTATTCCATCATTTGGAAATTTATATATATTACTTATTGTTGATTATATGTCCAAATGGATTGAAGCTATTGTTGTACTTAGATGTGATGCTCGGAGTGTTTCTAATTTTTTAATTAAAAATATTTTTACAAGATATGGAATGATGAGAGTAATTATTATGGATGGAGGATCTCATTTTAGGAATAAGAGAATAAAAAAAACAATTAAGAAATATGATATAATGCATAAGTTCTCTACTGCTTATCATCTACAGACTAACGGTCTAGCAAAGATATCAAATAGGGAAAATAAACAAATTTTAGAAAAAGTTGTAAACTATTATAAATTGGATTGGTCTAGATTAGATACTGCATTATAGGTATACAAAACTGCTTCTAAGACTTCTATATGAATGTCCCCATATAGACTTATCTTTGGAAAAACATGCCACTTACTAGTAGAATTGGAGCTTAAAGCATTTTTGGCTATTAAGAAATTTAATTTTAATTTAAAGAATGATGGTGAGAAAAGATTCTTACAACTCAATGAACTTGAAGAGATTAGAAATGAAGCATATGATAATGCAAAAATCTATAAAGATAATGAAAATATGGTATGATCGGAAGATTATTCAAAAGAAGTTTGAAGCTGGACAAGAAGTTTTTACCAGTAGAATTGGATCATAAAGCATTTTGGGCTTATAAGGAATTTAATTTTAATTTAAAGGATGCTGGTGAGAAAAGATTATTGCAACTCAATGAACTTGAAGAGATTAGAAATGAAATATATGATAATGCAAAAATCTATAAAGAGAATGAAAATATGGCATGATCGAAAGATTATTTAAAAGAAGTTTGAACCTGGACAACAAGTTTTATTACATAATACAAGATTAAGATTATTTCCAGGAAAATTGAAATTCAGATAGTTAGGATGATTTAAAGTAATTAAAGTTTATCATTATAGAACTGTTGTTTTTAAAGATCCTAAAACTGGAAAGATATTTAAAGTTAATGGGCATCGGTTGAAACATTATTATGAAGGCTCATACTGAAATTTAAAGAAGTTTTAATATTAAGTTAACCCAACTAAACAAATGATATGTCAGGCTGATGACGTTAAATCAAGTGCTTTATGGGAGGCAACCCATATATATATATATATATATATATATATATATATATATATATATATATATATATATATATATATATATATATATATATATTACTATTTTGTTCGATAAGTGCTCATATATTAGTAGATAATAATTCTACACAATTTTATATATTATAAATTAAGATAAATATTGGTATTAGAGGGAAATTTGCATTCAAATTGATCGAAAAAATGAAAAGACGTGAATTTGGCCGCTAACGCCGATGACTAAAGGAGAAACCACAACAGGAGGGTTTGAATGGCTACAAAAGCCCATATTTCTAAGGAGGTACATGTTGATGAAGTTCCTCACTAGGAGGAGTCAGGATTACCGAAAACCTATCTACTTATGCAAGGGAGTAGATTCCACCCCTTAATGGATACTAATGGGTACAAAAGTATCTGAAAGATCCCCGCTACTTTACCGACACCTCATGGGCATGGTGGGGAGAGGAAGAAGCCTACTCTTATCACCCAAGTTAGTGCAGTTTTCCAGAGACTAGCTGCCAAAGAAGGTTGTTCAGTTAGCGAGTTACTCAAACGAGTGGAACGTGTAGTATCCCCTCGCAGGAAGAAAGAAATTTTAAAGGACGTCAGATATGCCAGAGGCTCCCGGAAATCAACTAAAGCCTTGCATGCTTGCATTGCTGTCTGGTTCCCCCTGGGGAGCAGAGTTGATACCACCATTGTTTCCACCGATTCTACTGCCACTAGACCCATAGGACGCTGACCAGTTAAGTCACGTATGGGTCCGAGAATTCTACTAACTACCGGTCACAAGGCTGTTTTTAAAATCCCAAAGGATTAGATGAAGCGGTTACCCAGTACAGTATTTAGTTCGTACCATGGGGAGCATACTTCTCTTCGACATGCCGGTGTTCCTACCGAGACACTCTGTCTCAAGACATCACCGTCAAAGAAAATGATATGGATACCTAAGGTTGCCGTACCGATACAGTCCAACAAGCCAACAAAGTAGGATCCTGGAATAAAGCCAGGGTCTGAAGTATTTGACAGTGTCGCAACAATTGCTAGCAAGATGGAGAAACTTGTAGAGGATATCCAGCCAAGTCCTCCAGATTTCATGATGCAACAAGAATCGATAATAGAAGAAAAGGTTGAAATGCTTAGGGTCGAGATTTCTAAGTTATCAAGAGAACATGGAGTTTCCATTGATGATGATGAAGATTTTGACTTTAATGATTACCTCAAGGAATATTTCATGGATATTCATGTCATCGAGACCAGAGCCGCTGCATCTATGCACGACGCTCAACCTCTCGTCAAAGAGAATGCCGTAGATGAGCTGCATAGGACAATTTTCTGAAGGGATGAAAAAATCAGCCAAATGGAGAAAAGAATGGAAGTGATGGATGCTACCATGACCGCCATGGCCACAGTTCAAGGACAGTCTCAAGTAACACAAGTAGCCTCTCCAGAAGTCAATCAATCAGAGATTATACACATCACAGATGAAAGGAGGAAAGTTGCCTCAACAAATAAAGATGAGCATCAAAAGAAGGATTCTCCATCAAGTGACAAATCGGAAAAAGAATTTAAGCAAATGGTTGAGCAAGTTCGGGAGGCCTTCGCCCAATCTAAGGGTAGTGCATTGATTTTGAAGGGTAGATCTTACCCGGAGTTTGATGTAATACCTACCCAAAGGGTTTTGTCTCGCCAAACTTTAAGATATTTGATAGGACTGGAAATCCCAGGCAACATATAACACATTTTTGAGCTAGTTGTGGTAATACCAGAGGTAACGAAGCTTTGCTCTTCTGACAGTTTGTCGGCAGCATGTCATGGATCGCTTATGATTGGTATGTCGAATTATCCAACGGATCAGTTAATTCATTCGCTGAGTTAGAAAAAATTTTCGTGAAGAGATTTGTCAGATCGAAACATCATGTGTTTGTCGGAGATGTCGTGGCAGAGAAGCAAAAGCCCAACGAGACTTTAGCAGATTACATTTTGAGGTGGAGAAACCTTGGCATGAAATGTGAACCTTAGCTACAGGAACATCATGCGATTGGGATTTTACTCAAGAGCATCCATGTGCCAATAGCTTTCATGTTCAAGGGACTCACCATTAAATCCTTCAAAAAGCTACTCAACAAAGCCAACAATCTTAAAGAAGAAGTCAAACATATGGATTCTCATGAGAGTCGGAGAGGTCTAAGACTACCAGAGTATTTGAAAAGAAGTCCGGAACTGTGTCAACAATCGATAAAGGAAAACAGCCAATGAAGATACATGCAGAAAATTCTCGTCAGTCGTCATTGCAGCATGCTCAACAATAGACACAACAATATGGCCAGTCTAGCTAGCAACTGCCTCAAGGATGATCATACCGAACATAAATAAGAAAATGTCCATTGCGGAATGTAGGAAAGTGGTGTATTCCTTCAAAGAAGAAGCCATACCCAAAATGTTCAGAAGTTTGATAAAAAAGTTTGAATTCAAATTACCAGATCCAAAGAAACTGAAAGAGGTCAACAAGAAAGATCAACCAAATTGCTGTCGTATCACAGATTGCTTGGACACACTATAGAGGAATGTTTCATGTTTAAGGATTGGCATGAGAGGAATCTTAAAGAAGGGAATATAATGATTCCAAAAGAATATTTAAAAGAATATGAAAAGGTTCCATAAATATGATTTCGGCTGAGCCAAGCTCTCCGATTTACCCATAAACTGGAAAAGATGGATGAAGTATAGCTTGGATCAAACTTAAGAGGGTACTAAACCAGATCTAATCTGCTTCAAGGCAAACTTTCGTTCGAAATCTTCAGCCTACCAAGCCTGAGATGAAGATTTCACCAGAAGATCCGCCATCATCAAAAAAGAAGAAGAAGAAGAATATCATCACGAAGACTGATAACACGAGGGGTGGGATAAGGGTTGATTCTGCTAGATTAGTTGTCTTGGATTTGGGGAAGAACATCCTCGAACTCCAGACCTTGTATGATTATCTTGTTGACCCTCCGAGGTCTTATGAATATAATGATTATGATTTTGGCTACGTTTTAAATTTTTTTGGTGATAACGTAATTGATTATGACCAATCTAACTTTAATCTCAATTTCCAAAATGATCCTCAAATCGTACTTGAGTCCGATGAGCTCGCTAACAAGACTGAAGGATACATGGACAATATCGCTTACGACAACGCTGATAGTGAGGAACCAATCCTCGAGCGTCATGGTGCACTGCTTGCCATAAACTTAAAGCTTTCTGAAAAAGAAGAAACTTCGAAAGATTCGACAATGATATCTCAGGAAGAAGAAATTATAGAAGTGAACTTAAGGAACAGGAGAGTATTACCCCCAAAAACCGATCCGACATATAAATGAAAGAAAATAGTAAAGTGAGAAGAGCTACCTCCACCTCCGCCAGTGGAAGAACAACATAACCAAGAAAAAATTAGAGGATCATACAAAGTGGATTACAAGGTGCTAGCTCATCTTAGGAAGTTATCAGACAAACGAAGCATCTACGACGCTTTAATTATGTCAAAGGAGATGAGAGAGTCTCTGGTTATAGTTTTTCTTGACCAAGAAATTTGTTTAGCCCAGTTGGCCAGCACATCCTCAAAAGAAGTTTGCTCATTGAAAGAATAGTCTGGGGTAACCTTCATAAATGAAGACTTGCTGCTCGGTACTGCTGACCATAATCATCCACTCTATATCTAGGCTAACATCGACAGATTCGTGTTGTCCATATTTTTGGTAGATCCTTGAGCATCCCTCACTTTAATGAGTCTACGGACATTGGCCCATTTGGGCATTGAAGCTCAGGAGCTTACGACCAATAAAATGATGCTAAGAAGATTCAACCAAAAGGGATAGAGAGCCCTTGGATCAATTACATTACTTATGAAAGTTGGAAAATTAGTAACAACCACTAATTTTCATTTCATCGACGCCGAGACCTCTTTCAAAGCTTTACTGGGTCTACCATGGATTCACGAATACAACATGGTTCCGTCATCTCAGCACCAATGCATTAAGCACTACAAGGAAGGATATGAACATTGCATTAAGAGAGATTTACAAAAATTTTTAGTCCATGAAATGACATTCATGAAGATGACGCCTACTACATGCCTCCAAAGAAAAATATCTTCTCTCACAAAATTGTGACAAAAAAGAGTGAATGTTTAGAAGAATCACAAAGGGAAGGCCATTCAACTCCGCTTCAGTGGTCTTCCACCACTCTTTTGAGACAAGTTAGTGGTGGTTCTTTTAGTTTGCGCACCCAAGGTCAAGGCCGAGGACGTCGACAAGGAAGAACCAATTTAATTGTTGAACGCACTAGGCCGGCCATCAACATTGATGATGAAGAAAGTTCTGAAGATGATATAATGATGAAAAAATAGAAGAAACCTCAGTACAAGTTTTCCTTAGAAGATACGGAGAAAAGAAAATATATGACAATGTATGATCAAATAAACCACTACATGAACGCCATAACCCTTACTCCAATTATTCCTCAAAAAGTCAAGAGTTTAGAGGTCAAGGAAGTCTGTAGCATTGGTTCAAATCCGATCAAGTTTTTTCATGGTTGTTACTAGCAAATCATAAGAGGATTGCCTCTATGTGGAGGATGCTCTACTTATTAGCTAATTAAAAATGCTCCACCATAATTTAAGGAGGAAATCAAATCAACTATTAATGAATTGAAGAAAATTAACCTCGGACAGAGCAGTAGCTCTGATCTACATTTATAAGTTTTCTACTCAATGATGAAGAATCTTTAGAATTGATCAAATTATTAACAGAATTCAAAGACTGCTTCGCATGGAGTTAAAACGAAATGCCAAGACTGTCATCAGAAGTGGCAGTTCATAAGCTCGGGGTGGACAAAGATATGACCAGTAAAACAAGATCCAGGAAGAATGCGTCTCAAAATATAGCAGCAAGTTAATAATAAAAGTAGAAGAAATTTAACCTTCAATCCATCGATCAAAACCAAAAGATAAGCATGCTACATGTATTCTAATGGGGCAGTAAAATAATATGACTGTAATATCCATCTATCAAAGCCCTGATCAAGCGTAATAAATTCTAAAATCTGACCTGGATTTCTCACTAGCTCAAGAAATGAAAAGAGTAAGAAGAAGTCACGAGATGAAAGCTTCCAGCAAAATCCCTTCGAAATTTCAAAAAAGACGTCGTCGTCTTTCTCTTCCCCTTAAGGGTATTTATAGGTAGACATGAGAGAATGGTTCACCGGCGGTGAGCATCGGGACGGTGAGGAGTATCACCCACCAAGAGTAAAAATCCCAATGAGATTCAAAATAGGAAGGTTCTCGGACTTGTTTAGGCGGGAAATTTTGTTACGACAGGCTACCGACGAGGCCACCGGCGACGAAGGATCGGAAAGGGAAGGGATGAACGACAAACCAACAAGAGACTCCACGGCTCGGCTAGGGCAAAGAACAGAGCGCGAGGGAGTTTAGATTTTTAGGTTTTAAAAGATTATATTTTATAGAAAAAAACTTTATCAACTATATTTTTATTTTATTAAAGAAAATATTAATAAAATATTAAAATTTGTGTGATCCACTCGAGCTCGGAGCCTTGACAAAATGGGTGTCCTCCCTAGCTAAAATTGACGTCCCAGACACAATAGCGCAGTCCGTTTCAACATCCAGAGTCATCTAGACAAAGTCGTCGTCGATCATGTCAAATTAAATTTGATTTGCATATGACACGACAAATGAAATTATTTTGACTCGATTGGAGCCATTTAACGAGTAAGATGAAAATATAGAATGGTCCTCGCATAAGCAACAACCAAAGTCAAATACGACGCTTGTAGTGAAAAGTCAAACAACGCACGTGCCACGGTGTCCACCAACGTCTTTCCAATTTCTATAGGAGCTCAATTTGAGCTTCAATATGTCGGTCTTTCGATCAATTCAATTGAATATTGAGGATCTAGAACCCTCCATATGAAACTGCAAAGAGTGAAGAAATGGCTTGAACTTCAAAGGGGTGCGGGTCCCAATGTAGTCCTCTAAGAAAGTCAAAACAGGGAAATCTTAAGGCTAGATCCTAGGGTATCTAGAGAAGGAGAAAAGATGACATCCAAAATGAGGTCAACAAATGGACCCCCAATAGGTGTGGTGTGCTACACAAGCACGACGAGCCTATTGTCGTTGATCGAAATGATCAACCTGATTCCTCAAGAATGTCCAAGTAACCATACTTGGGACAAATCAAATGTCAAGTTCAAAGTGAGGTGAAGTACAATTTTTGCTGGGGATGAGTAAATGAATTTTCAAACTGTTGTGAGATTTAAATTTTTGAACGATTTCAAATGTTGATTTTCAAAGTATATGTAAAAGAAATACTCAAAATTTGGCTATGATATTAAAGAATATATGGAAAAAGGAATAAAAAATATGATCCTGATCCCACAAAATGTGGAAAAAATAAGTGAAACAAAAAAGGACTATATCAACTCACAATACCGCTAGGGAAGTTACATCCGAGCTGAAACTAGTCGAACAAAAAAAATGTCTGTTGTCTTAGGATTTATTACGGGGTTAGAAGTAAAACTCCATACCCAACCTAAGAAAAATGGAGGAACTAGAACAACTCAGAATACTACTAGGGAATTACATCCGAGTTAAGAGACGACAGGAGAATATATGTCAATGCTAGGAAGGAAAGCACTGGGACACATCCAACCTAAGAGGTAGTGAAAAGGTCAGATTGAGAAGGAAAGAGCGAGGACTTATATCCAACTCAAGAGCTGATCAAAGGGAATCAGAATTTAGGTACTAACCCCAAAGTGAGAGTTGAAATTTGGGTATCAACCTCAAAAAGAGAATCAGAATTTAGGTACCAATATCGGAGAAAGGGAATCAGAATTTAGATACCGATCTCA
>NEWO01000721.1:102303-134595 GCA_003013225.1 Phalaenopsis aphrodite
TATATATATATATATATATATATATATATATATCTATATATATGTATATATATATATATATATACATATACATATACATTTTGATGATTATTTATTTATAAATTTATTTATATATATCATTCTTTTCTCGCTAGCCTTTCTCAGAATTAGGGCAAATCAAATTTATTTATTTTCTCAATCAATTGCTCAAATCTGCATTCATAGCTGTGAAAAGAAGTTCCAATGTATTGTCTTCAAACTGTCATATCATAAATATCATCTGACATCGAATACAATGTTGTTTGATTTCATGTAATCAAACATCTTTTAGAAATATTATTGTGTAGTTCATTATCAAAATATTTCCTCATTCACCAATACTGAAACGTACGAGTGAGTCCAATCTTGTGTATCATCTAGCTGTATTTTGTTACTGATAGTTGTGTTGAAATAGTAGGCTATAGAAAGACTAGCCTCACCTTCTAACATATCATCAAAAAGTAGAAATGATTTCTCTAGATATATACTAAGGTGTGCTGTCTTTAAACAACTTACAACTCAAAAGGCCGCAAGTTCTCGATCTCAGGATCAGGACAGAACCGGAATGGTACCTTATCCTCATTCATTCGTCTGAGGGTTATTGAAACACCAGAGATGCAATGTTTGGCCACATCAGCACCATTTCCCTTTAATATCAACACAGAGCCCACAGGCAAAAGAATCTCTACGGAACCCTGAAATTCTCCAACACCAACGATCTGAATTTCTGTTCCAAACATGATATTACAATTATTTATGAATGATACCATGCAAAATTGCCTTGCAAAATCATGATGATCGATGTGCGGAGGGATACAATCACCAACTTCGTAGATATTAACTATAAAACTGTTTGTGATACAATCTGCTGGAAGTATACGCCAGGTCACCAATCGTTTAATTATCCTCTTAATAAATGATGGTAATGGGTCAACCTCATCGTGATGAATTATCCCAGGAAGATTTCCTTCTTTATCTTGGGCAAAATTGTAACAGCAACCGTATTGGATTGTAACCCTTCCTTTACCTTGTTTCCATTTTCTCGGCTCAGAATATGTCCTTCTTCTTAGCCGACCAGCACATCCTATTTCTTGCTCCAAAAGAACACGTTCTACAATGTTGTCTTATTCACTGCTGGTGAACACATTGGTGTGCAGTTCCAACCCTTCCAGTATATTAACATACTTGCCCTGAAACCTTTGAAAATGCTCGAAATTTTGTTTTCTCACCTTTTCATATTTCTCCAATTCATGCTCTGGAATGATTTGCAAATGACGTGACCTGCTCACGAACTGGAGAACATAAGGTTCAACTTTTATGTTTCCTTCTTTAATCTCTCTTTCCTTGAAAGTCACCTCTCCTCCAGTTTTCATGGGTTGAGGAGGCACTTCAACCAGCTGATCTGGGGTTTTCCCTTTTAATTTGATTGCCATCTGAGCGATAGTATCATATCCTCCCCCTTTTCTTTTAATTGTTCCAGCATCTTGTGAATATGGCGGTTTCGATTCCTCTTCTGTGTACAAGTAAGTGTTGCCTTACCTTCCGGTTGATCGTCGGAAGGAGTAGCACCAACAAGCTTTCCCTGAAAGGTCATTATCATTGAATTCATCCGATTAATTGCAGCAATGCTTGATTCCATCTTGTCAATTTTTTCTAATTTCTTTTTCTTCTCAGCAACGAATTGATTCTTATTTCTGAATTTCAGCACAGGCTTCTTCTTGCAAAACTCATCTTTGTTTACCACGGTTAAAGCTGAGCTTTCATAATCTAGCTCAATTTGATTGAACTTGAAATCGAATTCAACCACCACTCCTTCTTGAACTTTTGTCTTATCAAGAGAAAAACCAATGCCATTCTTGAATGTGAAGATCAGTCTTCCTCCTGACATTCTCCTGCATTAAACAGGAAAACAATCAGTATTTTAGACCGGGCTTTTAAGTAAGAACAATATGAAAATTTATTATATTTTAATGATTTATATAAACATATATATTTATGAACATGTATATTACAAAAATGTATTTCTTATGTATATATCTTAATTTATATTTGTGTATATATATAAACATACATGTATACACTTATTAAGTTTATTATTATTATTTTAAAGATTGAACTAACATGAAAGGAGAAAGGAGAGAAACAAAACAAAAAAAATAAAAATAAAACATATATTAAATTATATATATATAATATTGCAAAATTAGTATTTTTTTTATTCAAATATTTTTTTATTACAAATTTATGTTCGGACCCAGTTGCAATTAAAACCCCGGTGCTTCTAAGAACAAGACTTTATTTCTAAAGTTCGCTCATTTGAAACATCATGATGCATAGTATTTCTTCAGATATCGTCCATTCATAGGAAGTATAGATTGTTCTCCTTCACAATTTATCAATTGGTAGGCTCCTCCAGAGTAAACCTTTTCAACCATGAACGGTCCTTCCCATGTTGGTTCAAATTTATCTCCTATCTTGTGATGTGCAAGAATAGGTCTTTTAAGGACAAGAACCAAATCACCAACTTTAAAAGTTCTGGGACGGACCAATTTGTCATGTGCTTGAATCATCTTGGCTTGGTACAGTTCCAAATTTTATTGTGCTACCAATCGTTTTCCTTCCAATCTTTCTAATTCTTCCAGTTGTAATTTGGCATTTTCTTCAATAGTGATTTTGTTGGCAATGGTAACTCTGAGAGAAGAAAGTTGAAATTTTAAAGGTAACATAACCTCGGACCCATACAGAAGAGCGTAAGGTGTAGATTGGGTTGGAGTTCTGAACGTGGTTCTATAGGCCCATAAGGCTTCTAGTAACTGCTCGTGCCAATTCCTTTTGTTTCCATCCAAAGTATTCTTTAGAATTTTAACGAGTCTTATTAAAAGCCTCAGCCAATCCATTAGCTCTCGGATAATAAATTGTAGAATAACGCCAATCAAGATTGTGTCTTCTGACAAAAATTATTGATTTTCGTGCTTTTGAATGCAGTCCCATTGTCTGAAATAATTCTGCGGGGTATTCCGAAACGATAGACAATTTGGTTCTTGAATAACTGTAAGACATGTTGTGCTTTTACTTCTCTCAACGGTATCACCTCTGCCCACTTTGAGAAGTAATCAGTAGCGGCTAGAATGAACCGATTTCCTTTTGAAGATTGAGGGTCTATAGATCCACCACATCTGTGCCCCAACATTTAAACGGCCATGACGCAACTGGCGGGTGTAACACATTTGGGGGGTGGTGTAAGACCACTCCATGTACTTGGCATTGGTGACAACTTTTGGCAATTTTCATGCAGTCGGTCGTCATCGCGTGCCAATAATACCCTAGTCTTTTAATTTTCATTTTCATCTTCGAACCTGACTGATGAGCGCCACAAAGTCCTGAGTGTACCTCTTTAACGATTTCTTGAGCTTCTGTAGCATTCAAGAATCTTAACCACATTTGGTCGAAAGACCTTCGATAAAGAACATTATCTATTAAAGCATACGATAAGGCTCTCTTTTTTATTTGATATGCTACTGACTTATCATCTGACAGCTTTCCTTTTTGTAAATATTCTATGAAAGGTTGACGCTAGTCTTCTGCAGTTTCGGTGGTTTTCATTATAGTTTCTTTTTTACCCAATTTGTCCAAAGTATCTACATCGATCTGGGATAAAACCTGAAGTCCTTGAACAGTTATTTTAATTGAATCTTCTTGTGGACATGCAAATTCCTTGGTGAGTTTAGCTAAAGCATCGGCGAGATTATTTTCTTCACTTAGGATTCTGCATATTGTCACGTTTGAAATCAGTTCTAATAACTTCATTGTATAACGATGATATTGTTCCAATTTATGCTTCAAAATTCTGTATTGCCCAACAACCTGTTGAATGATTAACTATGAATCTCTGTAAATATTGATGTCAATTATACCCATTGATATTGCTAATTGTAACCCTGTTATCAATGCTTCATATTTTGCCTCGTTATTCGTGCATGGTACTGTCAAATGATAAGAATACCTTAACTTCCCCTTTTCCTGTGTAATAAAGATCAATCCAATCCCTGCTTTACCAGGTATTATTGCTTGCAATTCTTTATCTTTTTGCGCTGAAGAAGCCTCATCAAAATATAGTTCCCAACGTCGAGTCTTGGAATTTTCTACATCCATTATCTGTTCATCAGACAAATCATCATTAAGAGGGGAACTAGCCGGTAATGGGTGTGCCACAAGGAAATCTGTTAGGATCTGTCCTTTCACAGCTCAGAGTGGAACAAAAGTTATATCAAATTGCAATAATACCATGACCCATCTTGCTAACCTACCGAAAAGCGTTGGTCGGGTCATTATGTATTGCAACGGATTAAATTTCGAGATAAGGTTGACTTTGTGAGCAAGCATGTAATGACGGAGTTTCTGAACTACAAAGATTAAAGCCAAACAGTGTTTCTCGATCGGAGGATATTTCACTTCCACTGGAATTAGATGATGACTTAAGTAATAAAGAGCATTCTCTTTTCCTTCATCGTTGACTTGGGCTAAAAGAGCTCCAAGGGTCGTTAGATATTATCAGTGGGCCCTCTAGCATCTGCCCGAAATAGGTGCTACTATGATAGGAGGTGTCGTTAGATATTGCTTAATGCTCTCGAAAGCATGTTTACATTTATCATCCCAAATAAACTTTGCATCCTTTTTAGTCAACACAGAAAAAAGTTGACACATTCCTGACAAATTAGAAATAAAGAGTCTTAAATACGCCAGCCTCCCTTGAAAAGATCGTAATTGTTTTAAAT
This sequence comes from Phalaenopsis aphrodite, assembly GCA_003013225.1. Taxonomy (NCBI): domain Eukaryota; kingdom Viridiplantae; phylum Streptophyta; class Magnoliopsida; order Asparagales; family Orchidaceae; genus Phalaenopsis; species Phalaenopsis aphrodite. The sequence goes on from NEWO01000721.1 coordinate 107,097, forward strand.
TTTTAGGGGGTGGCATTTCTAAGATGTCTTTAATCTTATCTGGATCAATCTCAATCCCGCGGTGATGAACAATAAACCCTAAAAATTTCCCAGAATTCACACCGAATGCGCACTTTAGGGGATTCATTTTTAGGTTAAATTTTCGTAACCGTTCAAAGACAATTCTCAAATCGTACAAATGATTTTCATTCTGTTTACTTTTAATGACCAAATCATCTACATAACATTCCACCTGAGTATGAATGATGTCATCAAAGATCCTTGTCATCGCTCGTTGATATGTTGCACCAGCATTCTTCAATCCGAAAGGCATTACAGTATAACAATAAATTCCAATTGGCGTTCGAAAAACTGTAATTCTTTTATCTTTTGTTGCCATTTTTATTTGATTATACCCAGACGATCCATCCTTGAAAGAGAAAATTTCATGAGACGATGCAATATCCACCATCAATTCTAGAATTGGAAGAGGAAACTCATCTTTTGGGCATGCTTTATTCAAATCTCTAAAGTCCACACAGATGCGAATTTCTCCATTTTTTTCTTAACTGGCACTATACTAGCCAACCAAGTAGGATATTGTTCTTCCTGTATGAATTTAGCGTCTATTAACTTCTTGACTTTGTTTATAACTTGTTGTTCAATATCGAGACACATTCTTCTGGAAGCTTGCTTAACTAGAATAGCTGTAGGATCTAGGCCTAGTTTATGTACTGCAACTTCTGGCGCTAATCCGGGCATTTCCTCATAACTCCAAGCGAAACAATCTTTGAATTCTGTTAACAGTTTAATCATATTCATAGATTCTTTTTTACCAAGTAGAGAGCTAATAAAAATCGGCCTTGGTTCCTTTTTGGTACCCAGGTTAATTTCTTGTAACTCATCTATAGTTGATTTAATCTCTTCTTCAAATTCAGGTGGGGCATCATCAATTGTAGATTCTTCATAGTTGTTCAGAACTTCCAAACAATCTTTTTCATGTTCATTAGTAACAACTAAGTAAAATTCTGTATCATCAATAGGCCCTACTATGCCGAATGCTAGACCTTGCTTGGAATTAAAGGCTTGATTATCATTATTCCAAAGTTTCTCAAAATATTGTGATTGATTCTTTTACCATTGCTTAGGTACCAGACCGCGTTGAGCAAGATTTTGAACGCAAGGCGAATACCAATCAACAGGTAATTCCATTAATTCGGAAGAAAGCTCATCTTCTAGTTCTACATTGATTTCGAAACTAGAGGATGAATAACCACGATGAAACTTAATCGCTTTCATACCTGCATTATGTACTTCTTTGACCATCTGACCCTCAATTTTATGAGTAGAAATCTGGGTGAGGGCCATAATTTGTACATAGAGATTAATCCGATAGTACATTGAACCATAATCACGTTTCTCTTCGTCTTCTAAATCAATTTCAAAAAGAGGTTTCTTCTAGTCAATCGTAGTTACAATTTTCTTTATTTTTTAATCTCCAGAACTGTCTTCCAAACCAATGTTGATAATTGGACTCTTTTGCTCAACAATTTTATCGTTCCTTCCGCGACCTCGTCCCCGGCCTCGACCTCGGATTCAAGTTCTAAAGGAACTCTCACCCTCTCGTTGTAAAGGGGTAATGAAAGATTGTTGAATCAATACCGGATGGTCTTGTCATTGTATATCTTCTGGACCCTTTACGTTTCTTGTAATATCATCTTGAAGCATAACATTCTTTTTCAGAGGAGTATAGTAATTAGCATCTTCATGAATGCCTATTTCATGAACCGAAAAAGGCTCTAGGTCTCCTTTTATACAATATTATTGTCCTTCTAAACAATACTTTATGCATTAGTGTAATGATGAAGGGACTAAACTATTCTCATGAATCCAGGGTCGGCCCAATAGAGCATTGAACGATGTCTCAGAATCAATGAAATGGAATTTCACAGTTGTTACTAATTCTCTAATTCTCATCAGTAATGTAATTGATCCAAGAGCTCTTTCCCCTTTCAAGTTAAAACCTCTTAACATCATCTTATCAGCAGTTAATTGTCTTGCATCTATATGCAAATATGCCAAAGTCCGTAAACTCATTATATTAATGGATGCCCCTGGATCCACTAAAACTTTGGTGAGCATGAAATTGTCGATGTTGACAGAAATATACAACAAATGATTATGATCAGTAGTCCCAAGTAGCAAATCATCATTTGTGAACGTTATTTTTTCTTCTTCTCTTAATGAACAAACCTCATCTGAGGAAGTACTAGCAATTTGAGCTAAACAGATCTCTGGATCTAGCAAAGCCTTTATTAACGCTTCTCTCATTTCCTTTGATAGGATTAAGGCATAGTATATACTCAACTTAGCAGGTAATTTCCTAAGATGGGCTAGTACGTTATAGTCCACTTTAATGCTTGTTTCCTCATTTCCATTTCGGACAGGTGTTTCATTGATCGGTGGGACTGGATTATCCTGAATAATTGTTTGTTTTATTGCATCCTTTGGACCCATTCTTGGAGGTAATAATTTTCCATTTCTTAAATTTATTTCCGTCACCTCTTCTGAATCAAGATTTGATTTTGGAATTGCCTCTACATGAGCTGAAGTAACTGATTCTTCCATGATTCCTTCTGAATCTGAAGACTCCAACTCTATTGCAATCGGCGATCCATGAACTTAAAAAAATGGCGCATCTTCTTTTGAATCATAATTATCATCATTAATATTTCCTCCTGGCTTACCGTCACATGTGTTAGAACTCTGTACAATTTGAGAACCATCAGAAAGATTGAGATTAGTATCGGGATTAGGCAAGACATCCCCAATTATACCATCAACAAAAATAGTGAGAACGTAGCCAAAGTCAAACTCCATAGTATTATGTGCCCCTGGTGGAGCAAAGAAGAAATCATACAAAGTTAGTGGTTCGAGAGATTTCTCTCCCAAATCATTAGTAAATAATCTTGGATGATCGAACTTCATTTCATATTTTGGCTTTTCAATGGGTTTTCCAGTTTTCCTCAAATCTTCTTCTACCATAATAGACAATACTGGCTTAACAGGTTCTCGAACTTGAATTGCAGCTTATACTGAAGTATTTTTAATTTGATTTAGTATTTTCTTTGAAGACTTTGTCCAAACTATATTCCACCCATCTTCAACTGCGTAAGGATCAATCAGAATAGTGGGATCAATCGAAACTGTATTGATTGAACCTTGTCCAAGTTCTTTCATATACTCTTTCGGGATCGTTATGTTCCCATCCCTGAGATTATATTGCAACCAATTTTTGAAAGGAAAGCAATTCTCCAGAGTATGTCCAATCATTCTATGATATGGGCAATATAATGGGTGATCCTTCTTATCAACTTCATCGGGCTTCTTTGGTTCTGGCAAATTGAATCCCAGTTTCTTGATCAAATTACAGAACATTTTACCAACTACTCATCTTTAAAGGGATACAATTTGTTCAAACGCTTTGTCAAGGTTGGAATTGATCTATTATTTGCCTGATAAGTTCTCTGTTGGGATGATTGTGTACGATATTGCTGAGAAGGCTGATGGCTCAATTGTGATTGTTCAACCTTTATCTCCAATGGCTGCTTACCCTTATTAATAGTTGCGACAGTCCCGGACTTCTTCTCGAAGACTTTTTTGGGTCTCTGTTTTTCAAATTTCTCAATGAAATCAAGTTGTTTTGCTTCCTCTTGAAAACTCCCAGCCTTACTGAGTAATTTTTCAAAAGTTTTAATCGTGAATCCCTTGAGGAGGAAAGCAATTGGTCCATGAATACTCTTTAGCAGGATTTCAATCGCATGTTGTTCTTGAAGTTGTGGTTCACATTTCATGCTTAGATTCCTCCAAGGTAAAATGTAATCCACTAGAGTTTCATCTATTCTTTGTTTCTCGATCACCAAATCACCAACAGTGATATGATGTTGAGCCCCAACAAATCGTTTAATGAAGAGATCTTATAATTCTGTAAACATCTTAATGGAACCATTTGGTAATTCTGCATACCAATCAAATGCCACTCCTGATAGACTACTGACAAACTATCGGAAGAGTAGAGCATCATTTCCCCCTACATTGCAGCAACTGGTGCGAAAATGTGCCACATGTTGTCGAGGGTTTCTTGATCCATCAAAAGTTTTAAACAGAGGCGGTACAAAACCCTTGGGATATGGCACGGCGTCAAATTCTTTAGGATATGGTCTACCCCTTAGAATTGATGCACCGCCTTTGAATTGTATCAAGGTTTCTTTCACAAGCTGTTTTATCATACTTTTAATGTCCTTCTCCGGTATCAAATTCTGGACATGATCCTCTTACCCTATTCTTCTTTATTAACATAAGTGGATTCCTTTTATTATCGTCTATCTGTACTACATCTGGTTGGTTTACCTCAATAAGCACTCTCTTTGGAGATTGTGGTTGGCTTTGTAAAGTCATAAAAGAAGCCATCATTTCTTCCATTTTTACTTTCATATACTCCATTTGCTCATCTTTTTCCTGAATAATCTTTTGTAATATTTCCACAACATTCTCTTCTCCTGGTGCCTCTCGTAAGGATGAAGATGCTCGGGTTTCCATCACATTTATCTCGGCAAAATCTTCATCCATATAATCAGTCAAATCCTCTTCATCATCCAATTCATCTTCTCTTTGTAAAGAAAACTGCTTAATGTCTTTTCTATGGTTTTCTAGCTTTAATTCAATTGGGTCTTTCTTAGACACCTTGAGATCAGTTTGTGACAGCTGACAAGGAACGTTTTTTAGTGGTGATTGCAGTGCGCAACACATCACATGTGGAATTTTCTCTGGAATTTTCCATCATGGGTTCTTCCGTATGTGTTGGTTCAACCACCTTAGGTCGCCACACCATCTTCTCAGATACAGGTATCCTGGGGTTGAGTGACTTATTGGGGACATCCATATGCTGAGAATCAGTGGGCCCTCTAGCATCTGAACCAGACACTTCAACAGGTAATCTCTTTTTGTTCCTTGATCTTTCTGACCATGGTAAGGGCTTATCGTGTGCCCTGGATACACTTATCCTTGGCCCAAGATGATATTTAATGGGTTTTCGTCCCCACAAATTTGGGGAAAGACTGGCGGTAGGAGTGACGGCGACAAAATGGGAGGAACACGGGCTCCCAAACGTTGTCTAAGAAGAATCCTGGGTGGTCGTGGGGTGGCAGAGGTGGAACTTAAATGACAATCATCTGAAGGAACTTTTCAAGAGGTTTGTAGAAGAAAACCTTCTCATCTTCTCTCAAATCTCTTTGCAGGTTGCAAAACAAACTTATTGTTCTTCAGTATCTGTCTCCTCATCTGGGGTGACACAGCACCACCCATCCAATTGAGGATTTCATCAACATAACATCTTTCTTTCTTTGCCAGCTTCTCAAAGACCATACAAACTCGCGTTAATGGTACAAATCCTTTGGTCTTTACTTGATTATTACGGTGGTAATATTGAGATGATGAAGCAGCAATCTTTTGGACATCCTCTTCATCAAGAGCACTAGATAGTGGATGAAACCTGCTCCCTCTTAAGAGAGGGGAGGTCTCGGGTAACTCAATTTCCTCATCTTCATCCAAATAAATCGAGGCAACAACCTCGACAGCTTTCACTTTCTTGATCTTCGCTATTTTTCGATTCTTATTCCTTCTTCGAGTCCTGGTCAGACGTGCAGACCTCAAACTAGACCCTATTTCAAACACAGAAGGTTCCGTTAAGAACATTGAACTCTCCACAGCAACAGGCTCATCATCTTACTGAATCTCCTTCCCTTTAAGTTGAGAGGGGAAAGTGATAGGTGCAGTGACTAGAGCGTTGGGGGTAGTAACAGTTATTTTCATGATATTCTTGACAATTTGAGCAATCTTTGTAATAGTAAAAATGTTCTTCTCAGCTAACACCCTTTTTAAAAGTGGGAACTCATGTGTTGACTTCAAGTTGAATTCCACTATATGCTCTATCATTTTAGAAATTTTATTCCTCAGTTCAGCGACGATAATGTCTCCAAACTTAATATCGGTATTGTCGAATCCTTGTCTAAAGCAAATGACGACTTTATCAGGTAATTTGTTCTTGTTCAAAGCCAAGTCCATCCCAGTGTCGAAGGAGAAGATCAACTTTGGTGTAGTCATTTTTTGTAATTTCAAGTTTTCAGAAATTAGACTCACGATGCTTGCAGCAATGGTTGCAGCAATTTAGGACGACTGTCTTGAATCAAATCAAAGCATTCAACAAGGCGCCTCTTTCGAGACTTATCCAAATAAGTTTCTTTATATATATACATTTTAAGCTTTATTTGTATATTTTAAGTAATCAAATCAAAATGTCATAAATAAAGGAAAGAGTAGGATATGTAGGACATGTGTTCGTGATTTAAAAAGAAAGCTTCTCGAACTAAACTCACTCCTACGGATTGTCTCCTAACGTCTCACACCTATTGGGAATCTATTCTATTTAGAATTTAAAGATTCTAGAACCTTTCCGTTTATGGATGATTAAACAATGGCTCCAGAATTAAAGGAAGTTGACAGTACTTGCTCAAGGAAGAAATGAGTGAAATACGTCAACAGAAGAATGGTAGACTGACCCATAAGGGATATGGGCGCACTACCAATGTTTGAAGACAAATCCTTCATGATCAAAATGGAGAGAAGAATCAATCCCCAGCGGAGTTGCCAGAAATTTTCGGCTATTTTTCTTTCGAAGACAAAATTTTAAAATTTAAATTTGGAATTTAATATATATATATATAATATAATTTTTAATTTTGAGAAAATGGTATCTTTTATTTTTGGAAAATAATAAGACTGAATAGATCTCATATATCTAGTAGTTTAAATAGCTGAATACGATACCATAAATGATATATCATCTTGAAGGGTAGACATATCACTTATTGGTAGGTTTAACTATCTAAACTTAAAAGTTTATGACTCTATTTTGGTCTGCAAAATTTATAGCCGACAAATTTCCCTATCTAATACATAGATTAGATAGGGTTTAGATTAATCTGGGTTCTTAAATTCCCTATAGGAGCAAGCTCCTATAGTTAGACAACCGAAGTTACATAAGAAAAAAATCGATAATGATCAGAGGTTTTGTCTCCAAGAATCCAACGTTCAAGTTTCCACGATTGTTTATAGGAAAAGTCAAATGCGATAGGTCCAAATAGGAACAGTTATTTTCAAAATATAAAGGAACGAAAAGTAGGAGATGTCGAAGATACTGAAGGAGATTCAATAATATCTCAAAATAATCTATGATTTGATTTTACATCTTTTGAAAGAGAAGTTACTAGATGTTTCAGTCCAGCAAATTATTTAGATATTCAGGACTTATATCTGCATGTCATATGCAAATAGCCTGAGAAAATGTGAGGATTTATGTCATACCAGATAACAACCTCGGAAAGCCTACAAAAGTTTAGTGCTTATATCGTACGATATGAAAATTATAGAAAGTCCGAAAAGATAATGTGAGGATTTACGTCGTACCAAACAAACAACCTCGGCGTCCTAGAGGTATATTATTTAAATCTATCAAGATTCTGCATAAGCTCATCCTTTTGTCTTTGGTAGTTGTCCCGATCGTTGTCAGGAGATGAATCGTCTACCGATCGCATCGTCGTCTTGTTCCGAGAAGAGGAGAGAATGAATAAAGAGTAATAATAAAAAAAACCATGCCTCGAACGACCTATCCTAAGAGACTGCACAAACATACTAGAAAGGTAGCAACTAAAGCATGAATACCTGTTAAATGTATAAAATTCAACAATAAACAGAAAAAAGACTATGCTGTAAGATGTGATAGGAAAGTGCATGAGACATGTAGCAAAGTGTATTACGGTACATAATAAAAGAAAATATGTAGAAAATAAAGTACGAAAATTAAATAAATAAAAGCGTACCTGATCAAATTCTGCTAAAGCTTCAAAACAAATTGCAATTGTATGATATAAATGGGTTAGGTAAACATTTGCAGATTATAAAAGAAAGGTTAAACGATGAGCATATGAAAGTCTCAAGATGAGATATCATATTTCAATTTGCGGATAGGCTCAGACTAGACCCCTTTTCTATCTATCTCGATCCCACAGGCAACTGATATATCGAGGTCAACCTATCAACATCAACTAGAGGCCACCAACAAAGCACCCCTATAATCAGACAGTCTTAAACCCTATCATTTCAAGGATGTGTGAATGGAGTAGTATCTGAATTCCTCAAAGTATGGTGCACCTATATGTGAAATGTAGTATCTGAACTCATCAAAGTGTAGTGCACTTATATGTGAAATGGAGTATTTGAACTCATCAAAGTGTAGTGGACCTATATGTGAAATGGAGTATTTGAACTCATCAAAGTGTAGTGCACCTATATGTGAAATGGAGTATCTGAACTCATCAAAGTGTAGGGTATGAAGTGCATTGTGTATAAGTGTAGTATATATTTCTCGTGCAAGTGTAAAATCTATGTAAAGCCCGTAGTGTCTGCAGTGTATGGATATAGTGTCTGCAGTATAAAAAAGGTGATATGATAATTCTTAGGTCCACTAAACAAAAATATGTGGGGTATCTGTATGTGGTGTGTAAGATGTACTATGTGATGTATGAAATGTACGTATAGGTGATATCCAATATATGCATGTATTAGTCAGGATATGGTGTCTACAGTGTAGTGTTGTATCTGTTCTTTCGTGAGTATAATATCTGTGTAGTGTCTGTAGTATTTATCCTTTTGTGATTGTAGTATCTGTGTAGTGTTTGCAGTATCTGTCCTTTTGTGATTACTGATTCTCGAAGATTTTGGAAAAGGGTTAGAACTGTTAATAATCTAGGGGTGAAAGGGCATCGCACTAATTGAATATTGATTTTATATTTCAGCTATAAACTAAGGTGTCCAATGATTCTCTTATATCATTGCCTATTACCCCTCGTCTCAAACAAATATCCCACTCTAAATATCTCATATACTTATTTCTTTTTTTTTTTTGAATGAGAATTTATCATTCAAATGAAATCAAATGTATTAAGTCCCAACATAAACTTTCACAATTTCTGAATTTAAATTAAATGAGTATAAAACTTGCTATAACACTTTTCCAATGACTAACAAAATTAGCTGCAGTTCTTCCAACAAATATCAAAATAGACATTATACTATAATCAATCCAACTCAAGGAATTATGAACGTCAATCTTCTTTAAGATATCAAACAAAAGAATATATCATTTAAATTTTGCTCATAACAGGGAAAACCACTAAGTTATCACAGAGGAATCCAAATATATGTTCTTGAGTAAGGCAACAAAGGAAACTGCCAGCCAACACCAAGAGAGATCACAATTGAATACTCACAAGCCAAGAAGACTCAAGGGAAGCTACCAATCCCAAAACAAGGACACTCAAAGCATTAAAACCAAAATTTCCATTTACACACATACTTCAAACGAGGCAGCAACTATAAGGGGGCAAAATCATACGTCAAATAACAGCTTAAAGCATTAGAATAGATTCCAACATGTATTCAAATAGGGACATAAGCAATAGGAGCAAACCGAGCCCCAAAACAATAGCTCAAAGTATTAAAATAAATTCCAGTATATATTCAAATAGGGGCAACAACAATAGGAGCAAACAAGCCACAACAGAGGATAAGAACTGAAACTCAACCCCAACAAAGAATAGAAATCATAATCAATTTTAGCAAAGTACAGATTTCAAAACCGAACCCCAAGAAAGAGTAGAAAATAGATCACCAAAGGTCAAAACAAATCTCGATCACTAGGCAAATTACAACCTTAAATCTGATAAGGAAAAGGATCTCAACACGTATATATTTGAAATAGGAACAACAAGAAAAACAAAACTACAATGTCAAATCCAGTATTAAATCCTAAAGAAATAGCTTCCAATATGTATATAATTGAATAAGAGTAGCAAAGAAAATAAGAAATCAGCCTCCGGTCACAATAAACCAAACCGAGCTATTACAAAATTTAGAACTGAACTGAACCCTCATCAATGGCTCAAAACCGAAATACCATGAAGCTTACAACTGAACCAATAAGAAACAATTGATCTCGGCAAGGAACAAAACTTTGAGCTCCAAACAGTCATTCGAAACCAATATGTGAATCCTCAAAGTATATTTTCAAATAAAGGTAGTTAGGGACATAAAACCAATCTGAAATCTTCATCAAGAATTTGAAAGACAATTTCCAACATATTTTCAATTGAAGCAGCAAAGGAACAAAGCAATCAACCTAAAATCTTCCTCTAGCCAATGAAAAATGATCTCCGTCACGTATTTAAACAAGGAGAAGTAAAGAGGGCAAAACCGAGCCTCAAATCCTCCTCAAAAACATTCAAAAATGTTTTTCATCATATAATTAAACGAAGAAGGGCAAAGAGAGCGAAACCACAACTCCAAATTAATTTTCAAAACCAAAGAAAGGCCTCCAATTTATTTATTTCCATAGGGACAGTAAAAAAAAAAAACAGAAGTCGACTCCCAAATAATGTTTAAAACTAAAAATGAATTTCCAACATGTACATTCACATAGAGGTGGCAAGAAGCATGGAATACCAACCCTCCAAAACTGATCAAAATTATAGAATAGATTTCCAACATCTTTATTCAAATAGAGGCAGTGAGAAGAACAAAAAGGCTAGCTTCAAAATTAATTCTCCATAACCGAAGAAATATTTCCAATTTATGCATTCAAATAAGGCAGCAAGAAGAGCAAGAACCTACAACTCCAGAGATTCATACAAATTAAACTAATATGTGGTCAAATAAGATAATAAAAGTAGCAGAAATTTAGCCTTTAATCCATCGATCAAAACCAAAAGATAAACATGCTACATGCATTCAAATGGGGCAGTAAAATAATATGATTGTAATATCCATCTATCAAAGCCATGATCAAGAGTAATAAATTCTAAAATCTGACCTGGATTTCTCACTAGCTCAAGAAATGAAAAGAGTAAGAAGAAGTCACGAGATGAAAGCTTCCGGCAAAATCCCTCCAAAATTTCAAAAACGGCGTCGTCGTCTTTCTCTCTCCCTTGGGGGTATTTATAGGTAGAGATGAGAGAATGGTTCACCGGCGGCGAGCATCGGGACGGTGAGGAGAATCACCCACCAAGAGTAAAAATCCCAACGAGATTCAAAATAGAAAGGTTATCGGACTCGTTTAGGCGGGAAAGTTTGTTACGACAGGCTACCAGCGAGGCCACCGATGAAGAAGGCTCGAAAAGGGAAGGGATGACCAACAAACTGGCAAGAGACTCCACGGCTTGGCTAGGGCAAAGAACAGAGACGCGAGGGTGTTTAGATTTTTAGGTTTTAAAAGATTATATTTTATAAAAAAAACTTTATCAAATATATTTTTATTTTATTAAAGAAAATAAAAATAAAATATTAAATTGTGTGTGATCCACTCGCGCTCATAGCCTTGATAAAATGGGTGTCCTCCCTAGCTAAAATTGACGTCCCAGATACAATAGCGCAGTCCGTTTCAACATCCAAAGTCATCTAGACAAAGTCATCGTCGATGACGTCAAATTAACTTTGATTTGCATATGGCACAATAAATGAAATTATTTTGACTTGATTGAAGCCGTTTAACGAGTAAGATTAAAATATTGAACAGTCCTCGCATAAGCAACAACCAAAGTCAAATACAACGCTTGTAGTGGCAAGTCAAACAACGCACGTGCCACGGTGTCCACCAACGTCTTTTAAATTTATATAGGAGCTCAATTTGAGCTTCAATATGTCAGTCTTTCAATCAGTTCAATTGAATATTGAGGATCTAAAACCGTCCATATGGAATTGCAAAGAGAGAAGAAATGGCTTGAATTTCAAAGGGGTGTGGGTCCCAATCTAGTCCTCTAAGAAAATCAAAACAGGAAAATCTTAAGGCTAAATCCTAGGGTATCTAGAAAAGGAGAAAAGATGACCTCCAAAATGAGGTCGACAAGGGGTATTAAATTAGTGAGTTATTAACAACCAAAACTATACCCCTAAGTCTAGGATCATTCAATTTGGTAAACTTCCAAATTTTAATCGTATAGGAAATTTTAAATTTATCCTTTAATTAGAAATAGTGAGATTGATTTCTATCAATTAATCCCTTATGTTTCAATCATCCAAATATGTTAATTAAGATCAAAGGTTGCCCATTTCCCTTAGTTGAATTAAGCCTAAATGTTAATTAAGGTGAAATTTCTAAAATTATACTTTTGCCCCTGCGGCTCTATCACTTCATAATTCATCAAATTTAATTTAAATGACTTTGGAATTTTCATCCCACCTCACTCATGGGTCAATTAAGGCATCCGAGGACTGTGATTTTTCAAATTTTAATTTAATTTGTATAACTATTTTCATGCAAAAATAGGATTTTTCAAAGAAAATTCAACAACTTAACCAAAGTTAAGCCTAATCCATTGAAATTTCAATTGGAGGTAGACTTAGACTAGAGAACCACTTGGACCGAATTTCATGATTTTTTGAGTTTTACTTGAATTATTAAAATTATTTTAAGTTTTGGAGTATTAATTAATTATAAAATATTTTAAATGTGAAAATTAATTCTTACATTTTTATTAAATCTCTCTCAGGCCAAGGAACCTAAAAAAATAAATTTTACAATTTTTTTATTTTGATTTGAATTATTAGAATTTTTTAAGTAAATTATATTAAGCTTTAAAATTTAATATCTTCACTTAGAAAATTTGGAAAAATATTTCAATTATTCTTATGTGCTTAGGAAACAATTTAGAATAACTCCATAAATTTTATCAATCTTATGATTTTTATTCATTTCTAATTATTTAACATTAAAAGTAGGCTTAAAATAAAGTTTTTATTTTATTTAAAATTTTATTTCTAGAAAATTTCTCTAATCACAGAGAACTCCCAAAACCAACTTTTATAATTTCTTAAGGTATATTTTAATTATTAAAAATAATTTTAGTGTCAAAAATACCATTTAACTTAGAAAATCAATTTGAATTCTCAAGAGAGCTCCAAATATTTTAAAAATTTTATAGGGAGTTCTCTCAACTTTAAGTCACAATAGAAAATCAAAATCAAGTCATTTAGATGATTATTTTTTTCAAATTAATTTTCTGTATATTTTAGGGTTTTGTGAGAGTTAAGTGTGTTTTTAAAGACTTGACCCATGAAAAATTTCCCAAAGGGTTCTCTGGTCACATTAAACCTTCCAAAAATTTTTTTGATTTTTCTAAGCAATATGCAAATTATTATGATTAATTTATGAAAATAATAGACATAAACTTGAAAAATATGGATCTTCATCTAGAGGCCTTCTCTAACTTTGAAAAAATCAGAGAATATCCACCATGACAGAGACAACAACATGCCAAAATATCATGCCATGGTGAAATTTCTACATGCATGGAAAGTTAAAAGACTAAAAACTCTATTTAATTAATTAAAAATAAACTATGCATCAAATAAACTTCAAATTATTTCTATATTATTCTCTTTTGTTCACTTAGCGCAATGATATTTTTATTTTATTTTTTTGATTTTTCTACACCAAGATATGAAATTTTGAAATTAGGGAGCATTTTATGAATTATTTAAATCCTCAATTTTCTATTTAAACACGCGGCGCGACATAATCATACGACAGCTCCGAAAACATGCATGGCGTGCTTTGGTTGGACATCGCCTTCCTTGTAGCCCTCACTCAATCTGTGCTTTATGAATCATGCTCCCATCTGGCGCAATCAGAGCCCTCAATTTAATACACACGTGATCCAATGTCTCCACGTCATTGTCCACAAATAGAGTGAACCCATGACCGTTGACATTACAACCCTAAGATTTCACTCATTTCTCAACCAAATGACCTCATATTTGATTCTATCGACTCTTGAAAGTGTAATGAACACATCCATATGGTAAACATGCCAAAATACTAACCCTAATCAAATGGAGAATCAAAATAGGCTTAGGAAGAGGAGAAGTTCAGTACCTTTGCTCTGAGAAGGAGGCTTCAATCAAAGGTGCTCGGGAAGTTTGTGGAAGTCTAAGGAGGCTAGGGATTGAGCCTCTATTCATGGTGAAAGGTCTTGACCCAAATTAGATCAAGGCCAAATTTGGGTGTTGATCAAAGTTTTGTGTGGAGGCTCTCTGTGAGGAGGGTTTGATGAGGCTTTGTCTTCTCTCACTATGGTGAAGCTGTGGGTGAGTTTAGTTTGATTTTTGTGCATTGTGAAGGTGTGAAGAGCTCTGTCCTATCCAATAAGGGGAAATAGGGCAGAGGAGTGGTTGGGTTGCACCGAGGAGGACACAAAGAGGCTGTGGGAGCAATTTAGAGGTCTCCTTGAGAAAATTTCAACACCTCTCTCTTGGCCATGAAGGGGCCATTTTATATCAATGTTTGGAGAGGGGAGCTCAGGGCCTGTTCATGGGTGCAAATGTCTGCCTAGGTTGAGGGCAGAGGAGCTCTAAGGTTAATTAGGGTGAGGTGGCATCTAGGGTTGAAATTGGATTTGGCTTAGGGTATCTTGGTTTTGGGGTGTTCCGGTCACTAGGCCAGTCGGTAGGGCTAGGGAGGTGGCCAGGAAGTCTGGTAATTCAGAGGTAGGCTTGATCATGATTTACCCCCAAGGGTTAGTGATGATGAAGGACATTTTTGACTAAGGCCCATAAATGGGCATGAATCCCTTAATTTAGGGATCCATTGGTTCATAGCTTGCTTGGTTGGGTTTAGTGTTGTTTAGCCTGGTCCAAATGAAGAGCTTAGTTTCCATGGAGTCACAAATTTGGTGACTTTTGGGTGGTTAGGCCAATTTTGGTTTATTGGTTCAATTTGGGTCCAAATGACCAAAGGTTGGGTTTGGGTTAGGCTAGTCATGACTTGGAGCCCAAATGATTGATCAACATTGTGTAGATGATTGTAATGGAGATTTTTGGTGAAGGATTGAAATGATTTTGAGTTCAATTGGGGTTTCAATTTGAAGGATTTTTGAATTTTTGTCACTTTGGGCATGTTTGGTTAGACTTGAGTTTAGATTGGGCCAGGCTTGGGCTAAGTCCAAAATTGATTGTTAAAAATAGTCAATAAGAATGTCATGAAGAGTTTTCAACATAAATTGGGTGCCAATTTTGGGGTTAGGGCAATCAATTTGGTGGAATTTTGAGGTATGGCCAATTTGTGACAGAATTGGGGTTTTTGGACTTAGGTCAAAATTAAATGAAATTCAGGCTTTATCAAGGCCAATTGAAGGTCAAGTTTGATGTGTATGAATATTATGAAGAGTTTAGGTTTGAAATTGAGGCCAAATTGAGTAGGCTATGGGGTTCAATTTGGTGGGATTTAGTCAAAGGGCCAAAATTAGAGGTTTAACTTAGATCAAGACTAAGCTCAAAGCATGGGCCAATTAGGCTTGGATATGGTTTAGATTGATCATATGAAGTGTGAATTTGAGTTTAAAACTAAAATTGATGGAAGTTAGAACCAAATTAATGGACATTTAAGGTGAATTTGGGGAAATTGGGCCTTTTAAAAACAATTAGGGATTTTGGCCAAAATGGTCAAATTGGCCAACTTTGGTTCAAATAGAGGGTCCAAATTGGTTTTGAAAATATTTGGAGTGATTTTAGAGGTTTTGGGTGACAAGGGTATTTTTGTAATTTTGGCAATTTTGGCGGTATTTTGATAAATTTGGAGTTTTGGGTGGTTTTTTGTATCTTAATTTTTTTTAAAAGATTTGAAATGATTTTTGAACAAGTTTGGATATTTTGGATGAATTTGAGAATTTTGACTAAATTTGGGATTTGGAGGTCTTTAGGTAATTTGAGGGATTTTGGGGCAAAAGGCTAACTTGAATACTTAGGTAGAATTGGGGATCTAACCACCATAAATGAGCTATGGACCAATGGAAACCCAATTTGGGTCCTCTATGTATTGGTCTTAGCTAAACCCTAGCCTAGGGGTAGTGGGTTTAGGGGACTATCTACATGAGTCTCCCAAAGGATCAAGGGACCAAAGTTAGGAAATTTTGGGTTTAGGGTTGTGTGATTGTGAGTGAGAGTGAGCGCAAGTGAGTACAAGTGAGTGTCTTATCTCTAGACAAACACTCAGAGTCAACCCTAAGGGCAAATAGTACTAAGGGAACTCATCTTGAGCTCCACATACTAACCCCACCTACTAAGTGCTAGAGGTTAGGACCAATATGCAGAACTTCAAGTTGAGCAAGAAAGAGTTTAAATTTTCTAATGTTGAGAGTTCCTTTTGTAGTTTTCTAAGAATAGTCGGCAGGAGAGTCCTATGGCTAGACTCTAGGAAATTAAAGAGGAAAAACTAAACCTTAACCAAAAGTGAGGTAAACAAATGGACCCCCAATAGGTGTGGTGTGCTGGGTAAGCACACCACGCGTATTAGCATTCACTGACGAGATCAAAAAAACCAATGCATACTTCTAAGTCAACAAACTTAGAAGGAGGTATAGAATTGTGTGGGCTATTTATTTCTGCTGGAGAATTAGCGAGTGAATATTTGATCGAAGTCAAGAAGTAGGAACTCTCACTGAGGACTGGAGAGTGGGTTTGAGTTATCAAGTTTCAGGTATTTAAAGAGAATGGAAATAAGTATGTAAGGGCTGACACCATAGTGGGAATTGAAATTTTGGTATTGATTCCAAAAAGAGAGTCAGAATTTAGGTACCGACCTTGGAAGAAGGGAACCAGAATTTAGGAACTGATCCCGAAATGAAAATTGAAATTTAGGTATTAGTCTTAATAAGAGGATCAAAATTGAGGGACCGACCTCAAAGCGAGGGAATCAAAAGTTAGGGACTGATTCCAAAACTAGAATTGGGATTTAAGGATCAAATCTCAAAAAGAGGATCGAAAGTTAGAGACCGACCTTAAAGTGAGGGAATGAGAAGTTAAGGGCTGATTCCAAAAATGAGAATTAAAAGTTAAATATCAATCTCAAAAGAGGTTCGGAAGTTAGGGACCGATCTCTAAAGGAGGAAATCAGAAGTTAAGGATTGATTCCAAAAATGAGAATTGAAAGTTAAGGATCAGTCTCAAAAGAGAGTCAGAAGTTAGGGACCGATCTTGAAAAGAGAGAATTAGAAGTTGAGAACTGATTCCAAAAATGAGAATTGATTGTTAAGGATCAATCTCAAAAAAGGATCAAAAGTTAGGGACCGACCTCAAAAAAAGGGACTTAGGAGTTAAGGAATGATTCCAAAAATGAGAATTGAAACTTAAGGATCAATCTCAAAAGTGGATTGGAAGTTAGGGATCGATCTCGAAAGGAGGGAAACAAAAGTTAAGGACTGATTAAAAAATGGGAATTGAAAGTTAATGATCAATCTCAAAAAGAGGATTGGAAGTTAGGGACCAATCTAAAAAGGAGGGAATCAGAAGTTAAGGACTGGTTCAAAAATAAGAATTGAAAGTTAAGGATGAATCTTAAAAAGAGGATCGGAAGTTAGGGACCAATCTCAAAAGAAGGGAATCATAAGTTAAGGACTAATTCCAAAAATGAGAATTGAAATTTACAAAGAGTTTGTGGTGTTGAACCCATAAATATGTGTTATGTTAAAAGGTTGACTTTGTTGAGGAATATATGTGAAATTTTGTGAGATTTAGTGCAGACAAGGATGGTCATGCTGTGCGAGCAAAGGGTAAGAGACCTCGAAATTGAGAGAATCGACTCAACAAATTTGTTTTATTTTCTTGTTGTTTTTATCATGTTTCATTTGTAAAATATGTTTTCCAAAATTTAGTTTTTTGTGGGTTAATTAATTTTCAAAAGAGTGTTTTATTTAAATTTTATTATTATGTTATTATTATTATTATTTCATTGTAATATTAAACCAACATATGGTTTATGGTTTTTATCCATCGCACCAAAAAGGGCAATCAAACAAATAGGTAGAATTCTGAAAAAGATTTCATTAATCTGCTTCAACATGTGTTACAGATTGAGCGTAGGCCAAAGCCTCAAAGAGTACAATCATGCTTACTGCATCAAAGTACATCCAAAAATATTCCATGCCAAGTACATATCATAGGTGGAGCATGTCTAATATGCTATAGCGGAAATGCGGTAAAAAGGAATTCTTTGAGTGTCTGTGTCTGGTGAGGCAAGCTCCGAATCGAGCTGACCTTCTAAGCCACGCTCCAGGACAAGAGTTACCTTTGCATGTGCTTAGAGGTGCAACCTTCTCATAGCTCGTATCATAGTAATTCTTCCAGCTTCGGGTCTGGTCAAAATCTGTATGGCATTCTGTTGTCATCCATCCTCCGGAAAGTCACAGACACCCTACGGTGTTGCACCCCTCGAATGCAATGTTTGGCGACGTCTGTTTCATTTCCTTTGAGGACCAAGACAGAACCAACAGGTAGCAAAATTTACATGAACCCTCTGAATTCACTAGGGCCAATGACATATATTTCTTTTCCAAATAATATATTGCACTTGCTCATGAATGAGACCGTGCAAAAAGACCTCACAAACTCATGATGGTCAATGTGCGGAGGTATGCCGTCTTTTTCATCATATATGTTGATAATACAGCTGCTAGGAATACAATAAGATGGAAGTATGCTACATTGAACCATTATTTTAATCATCTACTTTATTATGGGAGGTATTGGGTCCACTAGATCATGTTTCAGAATCGCAGGAGGATTTCCTTGTCTATTGTTGGTGACGTTGTAACAGTAGCCACACTGTATAGTGATCCTGCCCTTTCCTCGTATCCACTTTCTTTGCTCGGAATAGGTTCTTTCCATTAGCAGGCCTGCTCGACCTCTATCTCTCAAATAAAAAATGTAGTAAAAAATATTTCATTCATCACTCTCGAAGAAGACTTTGGTGTATAGCTCATTTCTTTCTAATATGTTGATGAACCTATCTTGCACTTCTTCATAGAATTCAAAGTCTCGTTTACTTACCTTGCTCATCTTATAGTATTCTGTGGTACAGATGATCGGTGGCTGTCGGGGATGTTCCCTCATTTCAATGTTGACGGGAATCCAGACCGGTGTTGTCTCTGTCTGCAGCGGAATATATGACCATGCATCTGAAGGGATATATGGCTTTGTACCCAACGTGATATATGGTTCTACATCCATCAAGTAATCAGCGGTCTGAAATCCATCATCAGAGGATACGTATTCCTCTAAAAAATTGCAGTGCTCAAGGTGGAGGACATTGCAGTCCAAATACTCCATGAATGCCCCTATAGCTGACGTACGTGTAGGTATCTCGACGTTGCAGATCAGGCAACCCGTATAAAGAACATCTGAAGCTAGTAGTATTTCTGGCTCTGTAACAAATTGTGACTCATCGTCTGTAGCAGGTAGGCTGGAAGAGGTCTCTCTTATGCCCCGATCAAAGATAACCCCTTCAGAGATAGAGGTGAGCAAGTTCTCTGCCTCTTTATGGCGTCACCTCTCCTCGCAAAAGAAAGCCCTATGTTTTTGGCGGCTAGCATTTCTGCGCTGAGTCCTCCGTATTGGTGCATATGGAAGTCTTTCATTTTTGGCAGCGGCTAGGCCTCCAGTCGGCATAGCTATCATAGACGGTAGGCAACTGGTTCCCTCCATCGGGTCTTGTTGTACTATCACATTTTTCTCTTTCAGTGAGGAACTATCTCTGGTGCAGAACCTTAGCAGTGAGGGTAGCCATTTTTTCTCCTGACGGCTGACCCATCCATCAGAGGACCCTCATAATCCATGTTGACTTGGCTAAAGTCCATGTCAAAGTCTATGGTGTCGCCCTGCGGCGCCCTTTATTTGTTGAGTGCGAGGTTCCAACCGACTTTAAAAGTAAAGATGAGCCTCTGGCCTGACATTTTTTCTCTGCAGACGACGGAAAAAATATCAGTGTGCTGAAACATAACGTGAACAGGAACAAAACAAAGTGTTTATTAAAGAAAATTTTAGTTTTATGTTGGTGAGAAAACTATTTGCTTATGTGTATATTTCATTTAAATTAGTATAATATCAAGTTTAAAATAGATAAAAATTAAAGGGTGCAGTTTATGAAATTTTCATTAAATTGAGGTTAATTTTATTACAAAGTTTTGGACCTGGTCATAGACGCTTGGCTAAATATATAACGCAGAACAATTTAAATTTCAAAATTTCAAATCACGCGATGTCAAGTAATGTTAGGTTGTGTAGCATGTCTTCAGCATCGTTCGTTGATCACCAACATGGGTCTTTCACCACAGAAATCTACTAGCTGGTAGTCTCCTCTTACGTAGACCTTTTCAATGAAAAATGGTCCCTCCCAAGTTGGCTCCAATTTTCCACTTATCTTGCGACATGCAAGAATGAGCCTTTTGAGCACGAGGATAAGGTCACCAATTTGTCATGAGCTTGTACATTCATTGCTTGGTAAAGTTTCAAATGTTGTTGTACTTCAAGTCATTTTCCCTCAAGACTCTCTAGTTCTTCAAGTCTGAGTTTTAGACTTTCTTCCATTGTAAGTTGGTTGGCGATAGTGACTCTAAGAGACGACATTTGAACTTCTAATGGTAGTACGACCTCGGGCCTGTACACAAGCATGTAGGTTGTGCACTAAGTGGGAGTCCTGAACGTTATCCGATAAGCGTACAAAGCTTCTAGTAACTTGTTGTGCGAATCTTTTTTGTTTTCATTCAGTATTTTATTTAAAATCTGTACCAATGTCTTGTTGAAGGGTTCAGCCAAGTCATTTGCTATGGGATAATAAATTGCTGAGTATCTCCAATCTATTATGTGTCGTTTGATAAAATTGTTGATTTTGATGCTTTTAAAGGCTGTCCCATTGTCAAAAATTACTCTTCGCAGTACTCCAAAATAGTAGATGATTTGGCTTTTGAAGAATTGAAGGATGTGATGTGTCGTGACCTCTCGTAACGGCACTGCCTCTGCTCATTTAGAGAAATAGTCTGTAGCGACAAGTATAAATCTCTGTCCTTTGGAGGATGGAGGGTCTATTGGTCCTATTATATCCATGCCCCAACACTCGAATGGCCACAAGAGAACACTTGGGTGTAGCACATTTGGAGGTTTGTGTAAGTCCAACCCATGCACCTGACACTGGTGACATCTTCTGGCTGTATCCATGCAGTCGGACATCATTGCTGGCCAATAATATCCAAGTCTCTTAACCTTCAATTTCATCTTCGGTTGAATGCCACACAATCAGGCATGTACTTCTTTAACAAAATTTTGTGCCTCAGCTTTGCTTAAACATCATAGCCACATCTGGTCGAACGATCTCTTGTAAAGGACATCACCTAATAGAGCGTATGACATAGCTCTTTTTGTAATGTGATGTGCCTCAATATTATGTTTTAGTAGCTTTACAGTATGCAAATATTATATGAATGGCTTGCACCAATCTTCGTTGATATCCACAACCGTAATTATCATTTCTTCTTCTTTCCCAAGCTTGTGTGGAGTTTTGAGGTCTATCTTAGACAAAAATTGTCTTCCTTGTGTTGTGATATCAATGGAATCCTCCGAGGGACATGCCAATTCTTTTGCAAGCTTTACTAAAGCGTCAGCATGAGCATTATATTTCCTAGGAATCTAGTAGAAAGTTACACTAAGGACCTATTCTAGCAGCTTCATCGTGTACTGATGGTATTCTGTTAGTCTTGGTTTCAAAATCTTGTACTGTCCGGCGACATGCTGGATGATGAGTTGTGAGTCGTCATAGATGGCAATGTCTGTTATGTCCATCAAGATTGCCAACTCTAATTAGGTGATTAAGGCTTCATATTCTATTTCGTTGTTGGTACATGACTCTATCAGGTGGTATGAGAACCTCAACATACCCTTATCTAGCGTGATAAAGATCAATAAAATACCTTCTTTGCTTGATCCTTTGTCTTTTATGGCTGATGAAGCTCCGTCGAAGTACATTTCCCAGTGTTACGCACTGGAGAATTCCATTTATAGTACCTGCTCATCTAGTAGTTCATTATTAAGAGGTGACCCAGTTGGAAGTAGGTGTGCAGCAAGAAAGTCTACTAAAATTTTTCCTTTGATAGCACGGATGGGAACAAAAGTTATATCAAATTGCAATAAGATCATCGACCATCTTGCTAGACATCTGGAGAGTGTTGGTCGGGTCACAAATAGTGCAATGGATTAATTTTTGAAATTAGGGTAATCTTATGAGAAAGTATGTAATGTTTATGTTTTTGGACAACGAAGATCAAGGCTAGACATTGCTTCTCAATAGGTGGATACCTTATCTCCATCGGTATTAGGCAGTGACTCAAGTAGTAGAGTGTGTTTTTCTTACCCTCGTCATTAACTTGGGCGAAGAGGGCTCTAAGAGAGTCGTCTAAGGCCACAGTATAAAGTATTAAAGGTTTCTCTAGGATATTGGTAGCCAACATAGGAGGTATCATTAAATATTGCTTAACGTACTCAAATGCCCGTTGACATTTCTCTTCCCAAATGAATTTCACATCCTTTTTAATTAATGTCGAGAAGGGCTGACACCTACCTGAGAGATTAGAATTAAAGCATCTAAGATATGTTTCAAGGTTTAGGGGAAGGCATTTCCAAGTTAGCTTTAATCTTATCTGGGTCGATCTCGATTCCCCGATGACGGACAATGAATCCTAGAAATTTCTTAGTGGTAACGCCGAAGGCGCACTTTAAGCGATTCATTTTAAGGTTATATCATCATAACCGTTTGAACACGATCCTCAAATCGTATAAATGGTCTATTTTTCATTTACTTTTGATGACCAAATCATCCACATAGCATTCCACTTGATTGTGGATGAGGTCTTCACAAATCTTTGTCATTGTTCGTTAGTATGTTGCTCCAGCATTTTTCAACCCAAACAACATCCATATGTAGCAGAAAATCCCGATAGGTGTTCTGAATGTTGTAAGTGCTGCAACTTCTGATGCCATCTTGATTTGGTTGTATCCCGATGATCCATCCATAAAACAGAAGATTTCATGTGTAGAAGCGATGTCCACCATCATTTAT
Source organism: Phalaenopsis aphrodite (assembly GCA_003013225.1). Lineage (NCBI taxonomy): Eukaryota > Viridiplantae > Streptophyta > Magnoliopsida > Asparagales > Orchidaceae > Phalaenopsis > Phalaenopsis aphrodite. The sequence goes on from NEWO01000721.1 coordinate 130,123, forward strand.
AACATCGATAACGAAAATTCATCTTTTGGACATGCTTTGTTCAAGTCTATGAAGTCGACACAAACCTGTATTTGTCCATTTTTCTTCTTAACTAGGACAATTTTAGCTAACCATGTGGAGTATTGCTCTTTTACAAAGTTAGCGTCTATTAATTTCTTCATCTTGGTGATGACTTAATGCTCTATTTCGAGGCGCATTCTTCTGAGAGCTTGTTTCACCGGGGTCATATCTTTGTCTAACACGAGTTTATGAACTACAACCTCTGGTGACAATCCTGACATCTCATCATAGCTCCATGCGAAGCAATCTTTGAATTATGTTAGCAATTTGATCAGTTGTAAGGATTCTTCATCGCAGAGTAGAGAACTTATAAATGTTGGTCGGGGTCGCTCTTCATTTCCTATGTTAATTTCCTTCAATTCATCAATAATTGATTTAATTTCCTCCTCAAATTTTGGTGGAGCATTTGATATTAGCTGATCAGTAGAGTCATCTTCTATATCGATCCAATCCTCTCCTGATTCACTAGTAACAACCATGCAAAATTTTGAATCATCAACTAGTCCGACTGTGCCAAATTTGAGACCCTATTTCGAGTTGGGAGTTCGACTTTTAACATCTCATAATTTTTTAAAAAGTTGTAATTTATCTTTTGGCATTTGTTTTGGTAAATGTTTCTGTTGAATTAAATTTTGTACGCAAGGCAAAAAATAACCAAAAGGCAATTCCATTAATTCATTAGGATCATCATCTAAGTTTACATGATTTTTAAGATCAGTAGGGGTAGAAGCATGATAAAACTTGATCGGCTTTGAACCAGTGTATGAACTTCCTTGACCTCTAAACTCTTGACTTTTGAGGGAGAATCAGAGTAAGGGTCATGGTGTTCACATGGTGGTTTATCCGATCATACATTGTTTCATATTTGCCTTTCTCTATATCTTCTAAGGATATCTCATATTGAGGTTTCTTCTTTTTTATCATCATTATTTCATCTTTGGAACTCTCTTCATCACTAATGCTGATGGTTGGCCTAGTCCGTTCAATAAGTAAGTTGGTTTTTCCTCGTCTACGTCCCGGGCTGTCGGTCGCCATGCGGCTGGGTGCGGTTTAATTTAGCGTAATATAGTGTTTAGAAATTATGTATTTTAATTTAAAGAAAATGGGGTCAAACTGATCCCAATGATTCCTACAGTTTGGATAATTGAGCTAACCACGAGTAATGTACCACCCTGAACGGTAATACACTACTTGATAATAAGCTCAATTAAATAAACTATAGAAATAAATGACTTCCGTTTGATCTGCAAGTTTGCATGATGACCGACATATTCCCCTATTTGATATAGTAGTCAAATAGAGTTTATTTTAAGCCTGGGTTCTTTTAAGTTCCCTATAAGGGCAAGCCCCTATAGTTAATTATATCTTAAGCGACGGATCACCTAAGAAAACTCTCGATAAAAATCAGGAATCTTTTATTTTCATGAGTTCAAAAGGAAAGGGTTTTCAATGAACATGATTGTGAAATTTTCAATAGGGATTGGTTCAAAGGTGAAAGATTTTGTTTTACGAATCAAAGGAAGAAAAGTAGAGGAGATTAAAGATCCAGAATAGGTTCTTGGTAATCTACTAAACTATCCTAATGTTTGGCTCAATTTAGGATGATATTAATTTAAGTTAACTCTTGCCAGTTTTATCAATTAGGACTTAGATTTGTGTATTGGTGATTTACACAAAAAGCCTAGAAAGATAGGAGGTTTTACGTCGAGTGACTACCTCAGAATCCTAAAACAAATTAGGACATACTGCATATCGGGACTATGCAGGAGCCTAATAAAAAGAGAGGTTTATGTCATAAAAGACAGCCTCAAAATCTTAAGGATTGTTATTCAAACTAAAGAAAGAGTCATGAATGAGCTGCCCACGAAGTCTGCTCCAAGTTCCATACTGAAATGTCTTCAGGTCTTCAAGTCTTCAGGTCCTCCAATCTTATTATTAAAAGTTTTATTTGTTTCGATAATTTTATAGTGAATTAATTAAAGGGTAGTGGAGGTATAGTTCAAACCTAGACCAAGGCTAAGTTTACTTAAGCTAAGTAATCACCTAATGTTATGATTTCTAGGTTCTCACTAATCTAAATAATTTTTATTCTTTCATTATTTGTCCTTAACACATGCATTCTATGTTTGATAAAAGCAGTAAAGGAACAAGCATTGAGATACATAAAGCAATAAATAGAGCAAATAAAGAAACAATGTTTTATCAAATTTTTATTAAATTTTAATTATTTAATTAGTGGTAACCCAGTCAAGATGTCTATGGCTCCGTCGTGCCGGGTTGCTGGATGCCCTAGTTTACTTAGTCCGAAAGGTGGTTACCCACCAGGACCGGAAGATTCTTGTCAACATCCACAGAATGTATCGTCCAAGGAATCTTCGTAAACTAGAACGAGAAGGGGTTTAAGTTGCATTATGTGATCTTTGTGATTAAGATTTTATTAATTCTTGAATTACTTCATCAATTTTAGGGTTGAAATATTTTAGGTTATTTACATCTTGTTGTCGGATTTTAGGTGTTTTATTTTAGTTATTTTGGTTCACTTGTTATTAATTATGTGAAGTTGACGACTTCGAAGCTGACTTAACCTCAAAGCCATGCTTTAAAGCCTTATTGTATATGTTTTCGTTTAAGTTTAAGTTTTAATGTGTTTTATGTAAATTTTACCCCTCCCACTGTATTTTATCTTATTTCTTAATTGATATTCAAGTTGAGGGGTTTAGGTTTAACTTAGGCTTAAGGTTTTACCTAAAAGGTTCTTCTATGATCAACCTATGGGTTAGGTTCTAACCTTAGGTTTAAGATAGGTTTAGCTTAAGGCTAAGCTATGATTAAGGTATGTTTAGCCTTAAAAATCAGGGTTGGATTAGGGTTAACTAACCTAAGCTTTAGGTTAACTAATCCTATTGGTTTATGATTTACTAACCTTGGGTTTAGGTTAGCTAATTCTATTGGTTTAGGGTTAACTAACCTAAGGTTTAGGCTAACTAATCCTATTGGTTTAGGGTTAACTAACCTAAGGTTTAGGCTAACTAATCCTATTGGTTTAGGGTTAACTAACCTAGGGTTTAGGCTAACTAATCCTATTGGTTTAGGGTTAACTAACCTAGGGTTTAGGCTAATTAATCATATTAATTTAGGGTTAATTAATCTAAGGTTTTAGTTAACTAATCCTAGTGGTTAGGATCACTAATCCTAATGGTTTAGGTTAATGTTGACCTAAGATTATAGTTTAGTTTAGGATGAACCCAATATGTAGGTTAAACTAAACTAAAGTTCATGTTAACTAACCTTAAAATCCAAGAAGTTTATCCTGAATTAAATGATAGGATGACTTAAATCTCAAGTTTAAAATGGTCCAACTATTCAATTTTGAATCACCTAGGGGTTAAGTCTTCCCAGGCTAGACTTGGTCTAAAGACTGGCTGACTTAAAGTCCTAAATGACTAAAATTGAACTTAATGGGTGATTGACTCAATTCTTATGTTGGTTGACCAAGTATGTAATCAGGTTGAATCGGACCTAAAGAGAATTGACTAGGTTAGACTTAGATCGAGCTTGGGTCAGGTAAACTTAGCCTAAATTAAACCTGAACCCTAATTAACGTGTTTTAATTATAAAAATTATTTTATACATGATTTTAAAATTTTTAAACCTCTATTAATGGTTAAACGTTCAATCACAGAGAGTTTTCCAATTTTTATAATTTTTTATAATTTTTAATTTACATAAATATGTTATTTCATTCAAAAATCAAAATACAAATGTAGAGAAACTAAAATGTCTTGGAAAAATCAGAGAATCTTTTCCCAAGGTCATTTTATATTTCTGCCAAATTTCATATTTTTCCAACTTATATTTTAAATTTTATGATTTAAATACTCCAGAACTTCAAAAATTAATTTAAAAATATTTACTTGATGAAAAATTAAGATTTTGGTTTTGAAAAATCCCCCTCCTTTTTCTGAGTTCATAACATCTTTTATTTTATTTTTTTGAGTTTTCTATAAAAAACGTTACGTGATTTTGAAGTTTAATTACAATTTTTGAAATAAAATAATAAAATAAAATAAATTCAGCTTCTCCTCCCTCCCTCGCGCGACGCCCACGGAGCCGGCGCCGATGCGAACCCCGACGCATGCATGGAAAAAAAAACCAACGGCCGAAACTTTTCGAAGTCCGTTCTCCGCCGATTCTCATTCAAATTTTGCGTTTTTGGGCTCGTTTTGTTCAGCTCGAAGAGTAGATCATATCCGTACGGATACTTGAGTATTTTGTGATCTACTTTTTGATCTGAAATGGAGGGAAGTTCAAGATTATTATTTAAATTTAAGAGATATACCTGAGCCTAAGAGGTTTGTCCTCAATTAGGTTTGAATAAGTAGGTTTTCCTGAGCTTATCCAACTCCTCGTGGC
>NEWO01000721.1:135565-218043 GCA_003013225.1 Phalaenopsis aphrodite
ATTCATTTGAAATTGGATCTAGACATGTTGAATTTGAAATTAAGGTATTTGATTAGTCATGGAGCTCAATTTGGAGATTTTGGTCAAAGTGAGTGATTTTGGTCAAATTAGACCCAATGGATGGTCAAGAATTGATTTTAGGAATGATTGAGATGATTTTGGAGAATTTGAGAATTTTTAGTCCATGAGTGACATTTTTGTCATTTTGGTCGTCTTTGGTCAAAGTTGTCAAAAGATTGATTTAAAGGCTCGAGATGGTTCATGATGAAATTTAGAGTCAAACGACAGTGTTTGGGGTCATTTTCGATTAATGTGAACGATTTTATGATCCCCGAAGCATTTTTTAAGTATTCGTTATTTTGGTGTCGAAGTGTCAAAAAGTTATCCGGAAGTATGGCAATATTACAGTCAAAATTCTCAGGAAGACATAAGGAATGATTTGGTGTGATTTTTAGGATTTATTGGTGACTCTGGGAGATTTTGGAAAAATTTGATATCTCGGGGGTGCAGGGGCATTTTGGTAACTTTTGGAAAAATTGGGTATTTTTGCAATTTTTGGGTATCAAATGGTCTAAATGATAGAATCAAATGGTTTGAAGTGGGTTGTGTGATTCAATTGCAATTTTGGGAAATTTTGAAGAATTAGAACATTCAAGTGAGGTATTTTAGGGGAAACTGGGTTCAAATAATTTTGATCAGCACCATGGGTGTAATGACTGCAACATTGTGATATGAAAATGCAATGTTTACGATGATCATGTGGATTATGAATGATGATGCAATGTATTGGAGTCAAAAGAGGTGTAGAACAGTGCAAGACTTTCCTATGGTCCAAAGGTCCTATAGGAATTCTCATCAGGGTTCCCTTATGTAATCTCTAATCTTTGTATTAAAAAATTATTGATCACATATAGAACCAACATAGAGAACAAAGATTTGGTTGAAATGTCTAAGAAGAAGGTGGGTTCCATTTCTAAGATGCTAAGATAGTCATCGGGAAAGTCCTAAGGCTAGATCCTAGTCACTAAAGGAATGACCCAAAACCCTCACCCAAAAGTGAGGTCAACACGGGCCTTGACCTCGGGTGCGCGAACTAAAAGAACCTCCACCAACCTGTCGCAATAGAGTGGTGGAAGATCGCTGAAGCAGAGTTGAATGACCTTCTCTTTGTGATTTGTCTGAATTTCACTTTTATTTGTGACAATTTCATGAGAGAAGACAGTTTTCTTTGGAGGCGTAGTAGGTAGCAACTTAATGAATACCAACTTCATGAACTGAGAATGGTTGTAGATCTCGCTTGATATAATGTTCTTGCCCATCTTTATAGTCTTAATGCATTGGTGTAGAGGTGATGGAACCATGTTTTGTTCGTGAATCCACGGTCGACCCAGTAGAGCATTGAACGAGGTCTCAACGTCGATGATATGAAATTTAGTAGTTATTACTAGTTATCCAACCTTAATAAGCAATGTAACGGATCCAAGGGCTCTCTTTCCTTTTGGTTGAATCCTCTTAGCATCATTTTATCGGTCGTAAGTTCTTGAGCTTCAATATCCAAATAGGCCGATGTCCAAAGACTCATCAAGTTGAGTGATGCTCCAGGATCTACTAAAACTCTGGAGAACATGAATCTACCAATGTTAACGGAGATATATAATGGTCGATTATGGTCTCTGATACTGAGAAGCAGGCCCTCATCTGTGAAAGTTATCCCAGACTATTCTTTCAAAGAGCAAATTTCATCCGAGGATGTGCTGACCAACTGGGCTAAACAAATCTCTGGGTCAAGCAAGGTTGTAACTAGAAACTCTTTCTTCTCCTTTGATAGGATTAGAGTTTCGTAGATGCTTAATTTGGCCGGTAACTTCCTAAGATGAGCTAGCATGTTGTAATCCGCTTTGTATAATCCTCCAAATTTCTCTTGATTATGTTGTTCTTCCACTGGTGGAGGTGGAGGTAGTTTTTCTCGAGTATTTTTTTGTTGTCCTTTATCTGTTGGAGCTATTCTTGGGGGTAATACTCTCCCACTTCTTAGGTTCACTTCTGTAATTTCTTCTTCTTTAGATATCATTATCGAATCTTCTGTTATTTCTTCTTTATCGGAAAGATCTAAGTTGATGGCAAGCGGTGTACCATGGTGCTCGAGAATGGGTTCCTCACTTCCAGTGTTGTCTTAAGCAATATCATAAATGTCTTCTTCAGTCTTGTTAGTGAGTTCATTGGATAAGTACAATTTGAGGATTATTTTAAGAATTCAGATCGAGGCTATATTGGTCAAAATCAGTTACGTTATCACTGGAAACATTTAAAATGTAGCCAAAATCACAATCATTGTATTCATAAAACCCCTGTGGGGTAAAAAGATAATCATACAAAGTCAGGGGTTCCAGGATTTTCTTTCACAAATCTAAAACAATTAGTATAGTAGAGGTAGCCCCTATTTTATCCCTCATGCTATCAATCTTTGTGGTGGTATTCTTCGTCTTCTTTATCTTTGACGACGACAAATATCCTGGTGAAATCTTCATCTCGGGCTTGGAAGGCTGAAGACTCTGAACAGAGTCTTATTTTGATTTATTCTAGATTTGGTTCAATATTTTCATGGATGATTTTCTCCAGACTGCATTCCATCCATCTTCTCCAGTATATGTGAAAGATTGTTTTGATGCATCCTGGATTTGGTTGAGGACCCTCTTGAGCTTATCCCAAGTCGTGCTCCATCCATCTTCTCCAGTATATGGATCAATTGGGGAGATCGGCACACTCAAAATCATATTTATGGAACCTTTTTTAGGTTCTTTTAAATATTCTTTTGGGATAGTTATATTCCCTTTCTTAAGATTCTTCTCGAGCGAATCCTTAAAGATGAAACATCCTTCTATAGTGTGCCCAAGAAACCTGTGGTATGAGCAATAATTTGGTTCATCCTTCTTATCGACCTCTTCGAGTTTCTTTAGATCTGGTAAACTGAATTCAGGTTTCTTCATCAGACTTCTGAATATTTTGGATATGTCTTCATCTTTGAAAGAATACACCATTTTATGTCGTTCCGTCAAAGATATTCTTTTATTCTCTGTTCGGGATGATCCTCCTTGAGGCGGTTGCTGGTTGGACTAGCTACTCTGTTTCTGATCATGGTGTGAAGATTAGCGAGTATTTTCTGGATATATATTCATTGGTTGTTTTTCTTTATCAACAGTCACTACTATTCTTGAATTCTTTTCAAATACTCTGGTTGTCTTGGATTTCTCATGAGAATCCATATGTTTGATTTCTTCTTGAAGACTGCAGGCTTCGCTAAGTAGCTTCTCGAAGGATTTGATGGTGAGTCCCTTGAGCATGAAAGCTACTGGCCCATGAATGCTTTTGAGTAAAATCTCAATTGTGTGATGTTCTTGTAGCTGGGGTTCATACTTCATACTAAGGTCTCTCCACCTCAAGATGTAATCCACCAAAGTCTCGTTGGGCTTTTGCTTTTTCATCATGAGCTCTCCTATAAAGACATGGTATTGGGCTCCGACAAATCTCTTCACAAATAATTATTCCAACTCAGCAAATGTCTTAATTGATCCATTGAGCAAATCAGCATACCAATTGAAAGCAATCCCTGATAGGCTGCTGACAAATTATTGGAAGAGTAAAGCTTCGTTACTTCTTGTGTTCACACAACTGGCTCAAAAATGTGCTATGTGTTGTTTGGGATTTTCAGTCCCATTAAATATCTTAAAGTTTAGGGTCACGAAACCTTTGGGGAAGGGTACGACATCAAATTCTTCTGGATAAGGTCTACCCTTTAAAACCAATGCACCACCCTTAGATTGGGTTAAGTCCTCCCGAACCTACTAGAGCATTTGCTTAAATTCCTTCTCTGGCATGGCGCTTGATGGAGGATCTTTCTTTCGTTTTTCATCTCTGTTTACTGAGGCAACTTCTATCTCAAATCCTTTATCCTCAAATCCTTTATCTATCTCAAATGATAAACACAAGACTTGAGGATGAGATTTGATCAAATAAACTAAGAAATATATGACATTTGTTTGGTCTGCAAAACCATTTTTTTGCCATCAATTTCCCCTATTTAATATGAAGAAATAAATAGAGTTTATTTTAAGCATGGTTTGTACAAGCTTCCAATAAGGGCAAGTCCCTATAGTTAATTTAGGGCTTATATTTGTGTGAAACGATCAAACAATTAGCCAGGAAGATGTGAGGGTTTAAGTCGTGATATATGACAACCTCAAAATCTTTAGATGAGTTAGGGCTTAGATTGTACAAAAGAGCTGTATAAAGGCCTAAAGATGAGGTGAGGATTTATGTTGCATAAAAAGACAACCTTGAAATCCTATGGCTTGGTTGTTTAATTATAAGGAAGGAAATGATTTTATCGGGGAAGACAGGTTTTGCTGTTAAAGATGGTCGTGCTGCCCACAGTGGTAGCTCCAAGCTCCTTGCTGTGACGAGTTTGAGTTTATTAGTGTGTCAAGTTATGATGTCAAATCAGATGTCTCTATAATTGTAGTTCTTTAAATGTTATGGGGGATGTTAACTTTTATTAGAGCGACACCAAATTAGGATCACACAGTTCCCTCGTTCTGGTACCACTATTTTCTATTGGATTCACTTAGTTCAAATGAATTTACTAAACTCAACTTAATGAGTTTCATACTTTCATTTAGACCAAGAGAACCCTCGTTAGCAACCGTACGTTACGTCTTCCGACAGATTCCCGATCATCCAATAGAGACCTCCTAAATTAGTTGTGGTTGAGGTTTTTGTGATGTTTGTGATTAAAATTTATATTATTTTATATTTTGAATGTTGTGGTGGTGATTTTTATCTTGGTTATTTTTAATTTGGTTTTAGTTTTATGACTATCTTAGTAGTTTTAGTTTTCATGCAAGGTGAGATCGTTGTTTAGCATGCAAGTCTTGTAAGCATAGAAGTACAATGTGGAAAGCATAAAAAAAGACGTTATTGTAAACTGTAAAAGCATACATGGATGGTCTTCCCATCATCTACAGCTGAAAGTCAAAATGCATGTAAGGGCATTTTATGTAAAGCGACAAAAATAAGGCCCCTAGATTATATCTTGGTGAGTCCTTATTGGTTTGATTAAGGATGATTTTTTTAAGCAAAACATATCAAGTTTAGTAGACCTCTGAGGAATCCAACAGGTCAGGAGAAAAAGGCAGTTCCATGCTTTCCCCTCACCGTCTGGTGAAAAGTCTCGAGCTCATTTAAACTTATTATGTTGCTTAATAATCTATCCTGTAAATATTTCTAGTGTTCAATGAACAATGATGTTTCACTTATTCGGAAGAGTAGGGTGATCATCATTTGTCATTTAATTTTAGAATTATGCACGTAAAGACCATTAAATGGGCAAGTTAGTTTAAGTAAGACACTTAGCCAATTTTGTTTTTAACTTGGGCTTCTATTGTTCAATTTCTAATTAAATTCACTTTTCTAATCCTTGTTTAATTAAATTTGAAGTAGAATTAAAAATGAAGTTTTTATTTTATTTACAATTTTATTTCAAGAAAATTCCTCTGATCATAGAGAACTCCCAAAAATAATTTTTATAATTTTTTGAGTTATATTTTAGATATTAACAAACATTTTAGTGTCAAAAATGCCATTTATTTAGAAAATCAATTTGAATTATCAAATGAGCTCCAAATATTTTAAAATTTTTTGGGGAGTTCTCTGAACTTTAAGTCAAAATGGAGAATCAAAATAAAGCCATTTAGATGATTATCTTTTTCAAATTAATTTTATGTATGTTTTAGGTTTTTGTGAGAGTTGTGTGTTCTTAATGACTTGCCCCACGAAAAATTTTCTAAAGGGTTCTCTGGTCACAATAAACCTTCCAAAATGTTTTTGGATTTTTCTAAGCAATATGCAAATTATCATGATTAATTTATGCAAATAATAGACATAAACTTGAAAAATATGGATCTTTATCTAAAGGCCTTCTCTGACTTTTGAAAAATCACAGAATATCCCACATGACAGAGGCAACAACATGCCAAAATACCAAGGCATGGTGAAAATTTCTACAAACATGGAGAGTTAAAAGATTAAAAACCCTATTTAATTCATTAAAAATAAACTTTGCATCAAATAAACTTGAAATCATTTCCACATTGCTCTTCTCTTTTCATTAAGCACTAAGATTTTTATATTTTATTTTTGTGATTTTTAACACCAAGATATGCATTTTTGAAGTTAGGGAGCATTTTTTGAATTATTTAAATCCCTATTTCTCTATTTAAACGCGCGTCACCACAAAATCATACGATGACTCCTAAAACAAGCGTGGTGTGATCTGGTTGGACACCACCTTCCATGTACTCACTGAATCGACCCGTGCTTTATGAACCACACTCCCATCCCGCGCAATCAGAGCCCTCCATTTAATATACGCGTGATCCAATGACTCCACGTCATCATCACCAAATAGTGTGAGCTCGTGACCATTAACATTAAAACCCTAAGATCTCACTCAATTCTCAACCAAACGACCTCAGGTTCGACCCTATGGACTTATTTAAGTGTGATGAACACATCCATACGGTAAACAAGCCAATAAACTAACCCTAATTAAATGGAGAATCAAAATAAGGTCAAGAAAAGGGGAAGTTCAATACCTTTGCTCTGAGAAGGGAAGCTTCAATCAGAGGTGCTCAACACGTTTGTAGAGGTCCAAGGAGGCTAGGGATTGAGCCTCTAGCCGTGGTGAAAGGTCTAGACCCATATTCGATCAAGGTTGAATTTGGGTATTGATCAAAGTCTAGTGTAGAGGCTCTTTGTGAGGGGGGTTTGATGGTTCTTTATCTTCTTTCACTATGGTGAAGGTGGGGGTGAGTTTAATTTGATTTTTGTGCACTGTGGATGTGTGGAGAGTTCTGTCCTGTCTCCAGCAAGGATTTAAGCTCAAAAATTGAACTCCGACAAGGGGAAATATGGCAGAGGAGTGGTTGGGTTGCACTGAGGAGGTCTCAAGAAAATTTCAGCACCTCTCTCTCAGCCGTGAAGGGGCCATTTTATAGTCATGGCCAGAGAGGGGAGCTCAGGGCTTGGTCATGGGTGCAAATGTCTTCCTACGTGGAGGGCTGAGGAGCTCTAAGGTTAATTAGGGTGAGGTCACCCCTATAGTTGAAATTGAGTTTGATTTGTCCTAGGAGCTCTTAATTTTGGGGTTTTCCGGTGACTAGGCTAGCTGGTAGGGCCAGGGGAGGTGGTCAGGAAGTCAGGTGACTCAGGGAGAGGCTTAATTATGATTTACCCCCCAAAGGTTAGTGGTGATGAGAGAGAATTTTTATTAAGGCCCATAAATGGGCATGAATCCCTACATTTAGGGATCCATTAGTCAATAGCTTTCTTGAGTGGGTTTAGTGTTGTTTAGCCTGGTCCAAAGGAAGAGCTTAGTGGCTGTGGAGTCGTGAATTTGGTGACTTTAGGGTGGTTAGGCCAATTTTGGTATATGGGTTCAAATTGCGTCCAAATGACCAAAGGTTGGGTTTGGGTTAGGCTATCCATGACTTTAAGCCCAAATGATTGATTAAAATTGTGTAGATGATTGTAATGAAGATTTTTGGTAAAGGATTGAAATGATGTTGAGTTCAATTAGGTGTTCAATTTGAAGGATTTTGGAATTTTGGTCACTTTGGGCATGTTGTGCTGAACTTGAGTCTAGATTGGGATGGGCTAAGTCCAAATTGATTGTTGAAAATGGTCAATAAGAATGACATGAAGATTTTTTAGCATAAATTGGGTGCCAATTTTGCATTAGGACAATCAATTTGGTGGAATTTTGAGGTATGACGAATTTGGAACAAAATTGGGGTTTTTAGACTTAGCCAAAATTAAATGAAAATAAAGCTTCATCAAGGCCAATTGAAGGACAAGCTTGATGTGTAGTAATATTATGAAGAGTTTAGAATTCAAATTTAAGCCAAATTGAGTAGGCTATGGAGTTTACTTTGGTGGGATTAAGTCAAAGGGCCAAAATTAAAGGTTTGACTTAGATCAAGACTGAGCTCAAAACATGGGCTAATTAAGCTTGAATTTGGTTTATATTGGTCATATGAAGGGTGAATTTGAGTTTAGAATTGAAATTGATGGAAATTAGAACCAAATTAGTGGACATTTAAGGTGAATTTGTGGAAATTGGGCCTTTAAAAGACATTTCGGGTTTTTGATAAAAATGGTAAGATTGGCCAACTTGGGTTCAATTGGAGGGTCCAAATTGGTTTTGGAAACATTTGGAAAGATTTTAGAGGTTTTGGGAAAGTTTGGGGTGCCAAGGGTATTTTTTGTAATTTTGGGGGTATTTTGGTAAATTTGGAGTTTTGGGTAGCTTGGGTATTTTTAAAAGATTTGAAATGATTTTTGAACAAGTTTCAGTATTTTGGATGAGCTTGAGGATTTTGACCAAATTTGGGATTTGGGGGTATTTAGATAATTTGTGGGATTTTGGGGCAAAAGGCCAAGTTGAATATTTGGGTAGAATTGGGGAGATAAGCTCCATAAATGAGCTATGAACCAATGGAAACCCCATTTAAGTCTTTTATGTACTGGTCTTAACTAAACCCTAGCCTAGGGCTAGTGGGTTTAGGGGACCATCTACATGAGTCTCCCAAAGGATCAAGGGACCAAAGTTAGAAAAATTTGGGTATAGGGTTGTGTGTCATTGTGAGTGAGATTGAGTGCAAGTGAGTGCAAGTGAGTGTCTTAGCTCTAGACAAACACCCAGAGTCAACCCTATGGGCAAATAATCCTCTGGAAACTCTTCTTGAGCTCTCTTATACTGACCCCACCTACTAAGTGCTAGAGGTTAGGACCAATATGTGGAACTTCAAGTTGAGCAAGGAAGAGTTTAGATTTTCTAATGGTGAGGGTTCCTTTTCTAGTTTTTTAAGAATAGTCAACAGGAGAGTCCTATGGCTAGAACCTAGGCAACTAAAGAGGAAAAACTAAACCTAAACCAAAAGTGAGGTCAACAGGACAGCACGATCATCTTCAATATCAAAACTTGTCTACATCAGTTAAACCAATTTCCTTCCTTAGAATTAAACATCAAGACATAGGATTTTGAGGTTATTTACTTATGCAACATAAATCCTCACCTTATCTTTAAGCCTTTTGTACAATCAAAGCCCTAACTCATCTTAGGATTGTGAGGTTGTCATTTTTCACGACTTAAACCCTCACATCTTCCAGGCTATTTGTGCGATCCTTTCACACGAATGTAATCCCTAAAAAATAAAATTGGTAGGATACAACACTTAAATATTTCTCCTCAAAATTGAAGCCAAACAATAAGATAGATTGGGAAGTCACCGAAGTTCTCTTCCGGATCTATGGCATTCCCTAGTTCTTCCTCATTTGGATTGTACGATAAATTGTTCCAAATTTGAGCTATTCCCCTTTCACACCCCTTTGTCCAATTTTGTTGAAAAGTCCAATCCTTTTGTCCTCTTTAACGAAAATATTTCCTGATTTTATCGAGTGTTTTCTTAAATGACTTCGGTCATTTAGGATATAATTAACTATAGGGGCTTGCCCTTATAGGAAGCTTGTCCAAACCCAACTTAATATAAACCCTATTTAATTCTTCATGTTAAATAGGGTAAATTGTCGATAAATAAAATTGTTTTTGCCGACCAAATGGATGTCATATATTTCTCAACTTGCTGATTGAGCTTCATCCTCAAGTCTTGTGTTTATCCTTTGGGATAGATACAGGGTTTGAGGTATAGCACACCTTCATTTAAACTATGAAATATATGGGGTCAGTTTAATTTCATATTTTTTAAAAACTTATATATATATATATATATATATATATATATATATATATATATATATATATATATATATATATATATATATATATATATATATATATNATATATATATATATATATATATATATATATATATATATATATATATATATATATATATGTGTGTGTGTGTGTGTGTGTGTGTGTGTGTGTGTGTCGACACTATTTTGGTTAAGAAGTTGGGCGTAAGAAGCTGTCGGTCGCCATAATTAAAATCCTGTCACCCGCTTAGGAATGACATTTTAATTTAATTATGTATATAAATTTAGAAAATATGAAATTAAACTGATCCTATTTTTTTCATAGTTTAAATGAAAGAGCACTATAGCTCAAACATTGTATTTATCTCGAAGGATAAACACAAAACTTGAGGATGAGGCTCGATCAAATAAACGAAGAAATATATGACATTTGTTTGGTCTGTGAAACCATTTTATTTGCCGACAATTTCCTCTACTTAATATGAAGGATTAAATAGGGTTTATATTAAACTTGGTTCGGACAAGCTTCCTATAAGGGCAAGCCCCTATAGTTAATTACATTTTAAATGACTGAAGTCACCTGAGAAAACTCTCGATAAAAATAGGGAAATATTATCTTCAATGAGTTCAAAAGGATAGGACTTTTCAATGATATTAGATAAAGAGGTGTGAAAAGGGATTGGTTCAAACTCGAAACATTTATTATAGAATCCGAAGGAGGAAGAACTAGCGAATGTCACAGATCCGAAAGAGAACCTTGGTGACTTCCCAGTCTATCTTATTGTTTGGCTTCAGTTTTGAGGAGAAATTTATTTGAGTATTTTGTCGTGCCAATTTTATTAGTTTAGGGCTTACGTTTGTGTGAAACGATCACACAAATAACCTGAAAGATGCGAGGGTTTGTCATGATAAATGATAACGTCGAAATCCTATAATGATTTAGGACTTAGATTGTACAGTGGAGTTGTACAAAGACTTAAAGATGAGGTGAGGATTTATATTGCATAAGAAGACAACCTTGAAATCCTATGGCTTGGTTGTTTAATTCTAAGGAAGGAAGTGGTTTAGCTGAGGAAGATAGGTTTTGGTGATGAAGATGGTTGTGCCGCCCACAGTGCTAGCTCCATGCTCCTCATCGTGATGAGTTTAAGTTTTCTAGGGTGTTAGGTTATGATGTCAAATCAGATGTCCATATGGTTATAGTTCTTTAAATATTATGAGGGATTTTAAAGTTGATTAGAGCGACACCGGTTAGGATCCTACGGTTCCCTTGTTTTGGTATCACTATTTTATATTGGATTCACTTAGTCCAAATAAATTTACTAAACTCAACTTAATGAGTTCCATAATTTCATTTAGACCATGGGAAGCCTTGTTAGCAACCGTGGGTTACTTCCTCCAAGGGATTCCCGATCATCTGATAGAGACGTTTTAATTTAGTTGTAGCTGTTGTTTTGTGTGATGTTTGTGATTAAATTTTTAGTTGTTTTATATTTTGAATGTTGTAGTGGTGAATTTTATCTTGGTTGATTTTAATGTTGGTTTTGGTTTTAGTTTTGGTTTTTTGGCTATCTTTAAAGTTTTGGCTTTCATGCAGGGTGACATTTTTGTTTAGCATACAAGTTTTATTAGCACAAAAAGTACAATATGAAAGTATAAGAAAGAAGACACTGCAAACTATAAAAACGTACCTGGCGAGTCTTCTCGTTCCACCACCTGAAATTCAAATTGCATGTGAGCAGTTTATGTAAAGCAAAAAAGTAAGGTTTTTTTGTGATCTACCCAACCTTAGGTCATATCTTGGTGGGTCCCTATTAATTTGATTAACGATGATTTCTTGTCAAGCAAAACATATTAATTTAGTAGACATCTGAGGTATCCAATAGATCTAGAGAAAAAAGCAGATCCATGCTTCTTTTTCACTGCCTAGTGAAAAGTTATGAGCTCTTTTTTAAACTTATTGTGTTGCTTAATAACCCATCCTGTAAATACCTTTAATGCTCAAGGAACATTGATGTTTCAATTATCTCAAAGAGTAGGGTAATTATCACTTATAATTTAACTTGAGGATTATGTGGGTGAAGACCCTTAAAGGGGCAAGTTAGTGTTATTAAGAACATATCCATGAATTTTATTATTTTTGTATTTTTTATCATTTTTTAATTATTTAAATATTAAAGAAAGGCTTAAAAATGGAAGTTTTATTTTAATTACTAATTTATTTAAGAAAATTCATCTGATCGTAGAGAACTCTAAAAACTAATTTTTATAATTTTTTTAGTTATATTTTAATTGTTAAAAATCATTTTAGTGTTAAAAATGACATTTAACTTAGAAAATCAATTTGAGTTATCAAATGAGCTCCAAATATTTTGAAATTTTTATGGAGAGTTCTCTGAACTTCAAATTATACTGGAGATTATAAACAAAATTATTAGATATTTATATTTCCTAAATTAATTTTCTTTCTGTTTCAGGGTTTGGTGAAAGTTAAGTGTATTCTTGATGACTCAACCAATGAAAGATTTTCCACAAGGTTCTTTGGCCATAATAAACTTTTCAAAATTTTCTTGGAATTTTCTAAGAAACATGCTAATTATTATGATTAACTTGTGTAAATAATAGATATAAACTTGAAAAACATGGATTTTTATCTAGAGGTCGCCTCTCAGTTTGGAAATATCAGAGAATCTTCCCTAAGACAGAGGCAACAACATGCCAAAATTTCAAGCTAATGTGAAATGTCTACATGCATTGAAAATTAAAAGACTCAAAATAATGTTTAATTAATTAAAAATAAAACATGTATGAAATAAATTTCAAACCATTTCTAAATTATTTTCCTCTTTTCACTCAGTAAGAGGATATTTTTATTTTATTTTTGTGATTTTTCTACTCCAATATATGAAATTTTGAAGTTAGGGTTATTTGTTTAAATCAGAAAATCCCTAATTTCCTACTTAAACACGCGGCGCTGACTAGATCATAAGCAACTCTGAAAACACGCATGGCAAACTCTAGTTGGATGACGCATTCCACGTAGCCACTGACTCAACCCGCTCTTTATGAACTGCACTCCTAGCAGGCGCATTCAGAGCCCCTCATTTAATACAAGAGTGATCCAACGGTTCCGCATTATCGTCCCCAAATAGAGTGAACCCGTGAACATTAACCCTAAAACCTCAAGATCTCCCCCATTTCTCCACCAAATGACCTCGGATTTTATCCTATTGACTCATCTAAGTGTGATAAACACATTCATATGGTAAACATGCCATTAAATCAACTCTAAATAAATGGAGATTCAAAATAGGTTTAGGAAAAGAGGAAGTTCAATACTTTTGCACTGAGAAGTGAAGCTTCAATCAGAGGTGCTTGGCACGTTTGTGGAGGTCCAAGGAAGCTAATATTGAGCCTCTGGTCGTGATGAAAGGTCTAGACCCGAATTCGATGAAGGCAGAATTTGGGTGTTGGTCTCGAGCTATCTTTGAGGCTCTGTATAAGCAGGATTTGATAGGGCTTTGTCTTAGTTCAGTGTGGTGATGGTGTGGGTGAGTTTAATTTTGATTTGGTACATGTGGAGTTGTGGTGGAGAATGTTCTGTATCTGGCAAGGATTTGAACTCAAAAATTGAGCTCTGGCAAGGGTAATTATGACAATAGAGTGGTTGGGTTGCACTGTGGAGGTCTCAAGGAAGCTTAGGGAGTGATTTCAAAGGGTATCCTTAAGAAATTTTTAGCACCCCTTCCAGGGCCAATGAGGTGGAGCTTTTATAAATATGGCTTATGGTTGTTATGTGGGCCAATGTATGGGGCAAAGTGGTGCCTATGTGGAGGGCAGAGAGGCTCTAAACTCCAAATGGGATGATGTGGCCTCTAAGTTTGAATTGGGTTTGAATTTTTTTAGGGTGGCTCACGGTTTTGGCTCTTCCAGTGAATAGGCTGACCGGCAGGCTAGGGCAGGTGGTCAGGAGGTCACGTAAACCAGGGGAATCTATCGCAACAATTTATTTGGGCAGGTGTTTAGTTTTGGAAACAATCCCTTAGACTTAAACAATTTTGGAATTAAATCCCTTGATTTGGGGATCCATTGGTCCATTGCTCATTTAAGTGGTTCCATGGGGTTTAGCCTAGTCAATAAGGTCTAAAATTTGGTTGTAGAAGTCTTGCCTTGACCAATTTGGCTAGATTGGGTTAACTTTTGGTGAAGGGGTCCATGCAGGTCAATTTGGCTAAAGCTTGGGTTTGGGCTAGGCTAGCCATGACCTTGAGCCCAATTGATTGATCAACATTGTGTAGATGATTGTAATGAACATTTTTGGTGAAGGATTGAAGTGATTTTGAATTTAATTGGGGGCTCAATTTGAGGGATCTTGGAATTTTGGTCTCTTTGGGCATGTTTGACTAGACTTGGGCTTAGAATTTGGCTCACTTGAATGGTCCAAATTATCAAAGGAGATGTTATGAAGAATTTTTATGAACAAATGGAGTGGAAATTTTGGGGCTAATGCAATCAATTTGGTGGAATTTTGAAACATGGCCAATTTAGGGCAAAATTAGGGCTTTTTGGACTTAAATCAAAATTAAATGAAATTGAGGCTTCACCAAGGCTAATTGAAGATCAAGTTTGATGTGTAGGAGCGTTATGAAGAGTTTTCAACATAATTTGTGGCAAATTGAGTAGGCTATAGGTTCATTTTTGTGAGATTAAGTCATATGGCCAAATTTGGGGGTTTGATTTAGATCAAAATTAGGCTCAAAGCATGTGCCAATTGAGCTTGTATTTGATTTAGATTGATCATATGGAAGGTGAATTTGAGTTTAGAATTAAAATTAAGGAAATTGGGACCAAGTTGATGGACATTTGAGGTGAATTTAGGGAAATTGGGCCTTTAAAAGCAATTTGGGGTTTTTGGTCAAAATGGTCAAATTGGTCAAATTAGGTCATATGGTAGTTGAGAAAAATGAAATTGTGAATATTTTGAAGGTTTTAGAAATTTTTGGGATTTTTTGGAATTTTTTGAAATTTTGGGCTAAGGATGAGCATTTTGGTAATTTGGCAATTTTTTTTGTAATTTTGATGTTTTAAAAAGGTTTGAAATAATTTTTAAATAAATTTAAGTATTTTGAGTAAATTTAGGAACTTTGGCAAAATTTAGGGTTTCAAGGGTACTTGAGTAATTTGGGTGAGTTCAGATGCAAAAAGGCCAAGTTGGGTATTTTTGGTAGAATTGGGGTGTCAACCACCATAAATGAGCTATGGATCAGTGGAAACCCGATTTGGGTCCTCTATGTATTTGTCTTAGCTAAATCGTAGCCTAGAGCCAGTGGGTTTAGGGGACCATCTACATGAGTCTCCCAAAAGATTAAGGGATCAAAGTCAAGAAATTATGGGTTTAGGGTTGTGAGTAATTGTGAGTACCTTAGCTCTAGACCGACACCTAGGGTCAACCCTAAGGTCAAGAAGTCCTATGGGAACTCTCCTTGGGCACCCTCATAATGACCCCACCTACTAAGTGCTAGAGGTTATGACCACTATGTGGAACTTCAAGTTGAGTAAAGAGGAGTTTGGAATTTCTAATGGTGAGGGTTCCTTTTCTAGTTTTCTAGGAATAGTCAATAGGAAAGTCCTATGGCTAGAACTTAAGCCAATAAAGATGATAATCTAAACCTCAACCAAAGATATGTAAATTAAAATGTCCTTTTGAAGAAGACAACGGGATTTCAATTCTGGCGGCCGAAAGCTTCCAACGGTTAACTCCTTAACTTTTTAGTGCCGATAGCTTCTGGAGACTCTGCTAGGGACAAGCTTTTCCCTTCATTTAAATTAATAAATATTATCTCCATACATCGATAATGTGTTCATGTCCCTCATGAACCAAATTAACTTTCTTCCATTGGCATGCTTTACCCATTTTTATCTTAGAAAAGTACGGTTAACTCTTTTGGACTTCAGGAGTGTCTGTTCAATCACCTTTGAATAGAGAGGTTCAGGAGGCCATTAAAGACTTTTTAATCTTCTTGTTGAGTCGGACCCCAATAGGTGTGTTGGTGGACTAGTTCCACCTGGGTATTGTGCGTTGTTAAGTTGGCCCCACCCTGGGTCCTAAACACTTCACATCTCTTTTTCGAATTTGATTTGCTATTTTTCAAATTAAATTGATATGTGTCATGCTACGCGTGCTTTTAAAATTTCCTTATATTAATCAAGACTACTGCCGCTACTGCACCCACCAAGCCTACTGTTCCCGTTGCTACTAAAAGAAAAGAAGTTATGAGCATTTAAGATCCAACTAATGGATTGACTATCTCGTCATTATTATTTGCAATCAGATCAAGTTCAAAGACTACACCGTTAACTGGAACCCAAAAGAGAAACCGTAATAGGATGGTTCAGAGGGCTACGAAAGCGCAAGCTCCTAAGGAGATATCTATTGACGAAGATCCTCACAAGGATGAGTTGAAATTACTGAAAACCTATCCACTCTTGCGAGGAAGTAGATTCCATCATTTACTGGGTACCAATGGGTACAAGAGTATCTAGAAAATTGCCACTACTTTACCATCACTTCATGGACATGGTGAGGAGAGAAATAAGTCCACTCCTATCACCCGAGTCAGTTCAGTTTTCAAGAGGCTAGCTGCCAAGGAAGGTTGCTCAGTTAGTGAACTGCTTAAATGAATGAGACATGCAATATCCCCTTGCATAAAGAAAGAAATCTTAAGGGACGTCAGATCTGCCAAACAATCTCAAAAGTAAACTGAGAACTTGCCTGCTCATATTCCCGGCTGGTTTCGTTTGGGGAGCAAAATTTATATCACTATTGTCACTACCGATTCTACCGTCATCAGGACCGCAAGTCATCGACCAGTCAAGTCACGACTGGGTCCAAGAAATCTAGCAATTACCCACCTCAAAGATATTCCTAAAGTCTCATAGGAAAAGATGAAGAAATTACCCAATACTGTAGTCGGTCTGCACCATGGGGAGCATACTTCTCTTCGACATACCGATATTTCTGCTGATACACTTTGTCTCATCAAAGAAGAAGGTATGGATACCCAAGGTCCCTGTACCAATGCAATCTAGGGAGCCCGCATGGGAAGATCATGGGAAGTCAGGGTCCGAAGTATCTGACATTATCGCAGCAATTGCCAGCGAGATGAAAGAACAAGAGGAGGATGTTCAACAAGGTCATCCAGATCTTAAGGTAATTCAAGAATCAATAATTGAAGGAAAGGTTAAAAAGCTCTGGGTTGAGATTTCTGAGTTGGCTCAAGAACATGGAGTCTCCATTGACGATGATGAAAATTTTGACTATAATGATTACCTTGAAGAAGATTTCATGGATGTCCATGTCATTGAAACTAGAGCCGCTACATCTACTCGTGAGGCTCAACCTCTGGTCAAAGAGAATCCATAGATGAGCAACGTAGGTCTATCCTCTTAAGGGATGAGCAAGTCAGCCAACTGGAGAAAAGGATATAAGAGATGGTCGCAGCCATGACCGCCATGACCACAATTCAAGGACAATCTTAAGGCCCACAGTTAGCCTCTTCGGTGGCCAACCAACCAGAAATTATACATATTGCAGATAAATTAAGAGAAGTTTCCTCAGCAAACAGAGATGAGCAACCAAAGAAGGATCCTCCATTGAGTGCCATGCCGGAGAAGGAATTTAAGCTAATGGTCGAGCAAGTTCAAGAGGCCTTAACCCAATCTAAGGGTAGTGCATTGGTTTTAAAGGATAGAACTTACCCGAAAGAATTCGATGTATTACCCTTCTCTAAGGGTTTTTTGTCCCTAAACTTTAAGATATTTGATGTGACTGGAAATCCCAGATATCACATAGCACATTTTTGAGCCAATTGTGGCAAAAGAAGAGGTAACGAAGCTTTACTCTTCCAACAATTTGTCAGCAGCCTGTCAGGGATTTATTTTGATTGGTATGTTGATTTACCCAACGGATAAGTTAGGACATTCGCCGAGTTGGAACTATTATTTGTGAAGAGATTTTTTAGAGTGCAACACCATGTTTCAATAGGAGAGCTCATGATGAAAAATCAAAAGCCCAACGAGACTTTGGTGGATTTCATCTTGAGGTAGAGAAACCATAGCATTAAGTGTAAAACTCAGCTATAGGAACATCACACAATTGAGATTTTACTCAAAAGCATTCATGGGCCAATAGCTTTCATGCTCAAGGCACTCACCATCAAATCCTTCGAGAAGCTACTTAGCAAAGCCAACAATCTTCAAGAAGAAATCAAGCATATGGATTCTCACGAGAAATCCATGGCGACCAGAGTATTTGAAAAGAAGTCAGGAACAGTAACGACTGTTAATAAAGGAAAACAACCAATGAAGATATATCCAGAAAATCCTCGCCAATCTTTACAGCATACTCAGAAACAGAGTAGCCAGTCCAACTAGTGACCGCCTCAAGGAGGATCATCCTGAACAGAAAGTAAAAGAATATCTTTAGCATAACGATAAAAAATGATGTATTCTTTCAAAGATGAAGTCGTATCCAAAATGTTTAGAATTTTGATGAAGATGCCTGAATTCAGACTACCAGATCCAAAGAAACCCAAAGAGGTCGCAAGAAGAATGAGCCAAATTATTGCCCATACCACAGGTTTCTTGGGCATACTATAGAAGAATGTTTCATCTTTAATGATTGGTTCAAGAAGAATCTTAAAGAAGGGAATATAACGATTCCGAAAGAATATTTAAAAGATCCTAAAAAAAATTCCATAAATATGATTTCGGCTGGGCCAATCTCTCTGATTGATCCATATACTGGAGAAGATGGATGGAGTATGACTTAAGACAAGCTCAAGAGAGTCCTAAACCAAATCCAGCATGCATCAAAACAATCTTCCGCATATACTGGAGAAGATGAATGGAATGCTGTCTGGAGTAAATTGTCCAAGAAAATATTGAACCAAATCCAGAATGCTTCAAAACAAGCCTCCGTTCAGAATCTTCAGCCTGCCAAGCTCGAGATTAAGATTTCACCAGGAGATTCATCATCTTCAAAGACAAAGAAGAAGAAGAATACCATCACAAAGACTGATATCACGGGCAATAGGATAGGGGTTGCCTCTACTAGATTAGTTGTTTTGGATTCGGGGAAGAAAAGCCTCAAAACGCTGAGTTTGTATGATTATCTTTTTACCCCTCTGGGGTCTTATGAATGTAATGATTGTGATTTCAATTACGTTTTAACTATTTCTGGTGATAACGTAACTGATTTTGACCAATCTAGCCTCGATCTCGATTTTCAAAATGATCCTCAAATCGTACTTGAGTCCGATGAACTCGCTAATAAAATTGAAGAAGACATCGATGATACCGCTTACGACAGCACCGGGAGTGAGGAACCAATTCTCGAGCACCATGGTGCACCACTTGCAATCAACTTAGATCTTTTTGACAAAGAAGAAACACGAGAAAATTCGACAATGATATCTCAAGAAGAAGAAATTATAGAGGAGAACTTAAGAAGTGGGTAGTATTACCCTCAAGAATAGCTCTAACAAATAAAGGGAAACAAATATATATTCGAGTAGAACTACCTCCACCTCTACCAGTGGAAGAACCACATAACCAAGAGAAAATTGGAGGATCATAAAAAGTGGATTACAACGTGCTAGCTCATTATAGAAAGTTGCTGGCCAAATTAAGCACCTACGACGCTCTCATCCTATCAAAGGAGATGAGAGAGTCTCTAGTTACAGTCTTGCCTGACCCAGAGATTTGTTTAGCCCAGTTGACCAGCACATCCTCGGATGAAATTTTCTCATTGAAGGAATAGTCTGGGGTAACCTTCACAGATGAAGATTTGTTGTTTGGTACCGCCGATCACAATCATCCACTCTACATCTCTGATAGCATTGGTAGATTTGTATTGTCCAAAATTAGTAGATCCTGGAGCATCACTCAACTTGATTAGTCTACGAATATTGGCTTATTTGGATATTGAAGCTCAGGAACTTACGGTCGATAAAGTGATGCTAAGAGGATTCAACAAAAAGGGAGAGAGAGCCATTGGATCCATCACTTTACTTATGAAGGTTGGAGAAATAGTAACAACCGACAAATTTCATATCATCGACACTGAGACCTCATTTAATGCTCTACTGGGTCGACCGTGGATTCATGAACACAACATGGTTCCGTTGTTTCTACACCAATGCATTAAGTACTACAAAGAAGACAAAAAATATTATATCAAGGGAGATCTATAACCATTTTCCATTCATGAAGTTGGTATTCATGAAGATACCGCCTACTACGCGCCTCCGAAGAAAACTGTCTTCTCTTGTGAAATTGTGACAAGTAAGAGTGAAGATTCA
Organism: Phalaenopsis aphrodite; assembly: GCA_003013225.1. Lineage (NCBI taxonomy): Eukaryota > Viridiplantae > Streptophyta > Magnoliopsida > Asparagales > Orchidaceae > Phalaenopsis > Phalaenopsis aphrodite. Next base: position 155,759 of record NEWO01000721.1, read on the forward strand.
GAAAAATCAAAACGAGGAGGTCATTCAACTCCGCTTTAGCGATCTTCCACCACTCTTTTGCAATAAGTTTGTGGAGGTTTTTCTAGTTTGCGCACTCGAGGTCGAGGCCGGGGACGTGGATGAGGAAAAACCAAATTAATTGTTGAACGGGCTAGGCTGACAATCAAGATTGGTGATGAAGACAGTTCCAAAGATGAAATAGTGATAACAAAACAGAAGAAACTTTAGTATGAGATATTCTTAGAAGATGCAAAGAAAAGCAAATATGAGACGATGTATGATTGGATAAACCACTATGTGAATATCATGACCCTTACTCTGATTCTCCCTCAAAAGGTTGAGAGTTTAGAGGTCAAGAAAGTCCGTAGCTCTGGTTCTAAGCCGATCAAGTTTTATCGTGCTTCTACCTCTACTAATCTTGAAAATCATGTCAGCTAGGATGATGATCCTAATGAATTAATGGAATTGCCTTTTGGTTACTTTTCGCTTTGTGTGCAAAAGTTAAGTCAGTATGGGGCATTTGCCAAAACAAATACCGAAAGATAAATTACAACTTTTTGACGAATTATAAAATGTTAAAAGCCAAACTCCCAACTCAAAAGAGGGCCTCAAATTTGGTACAGTCGGGCCAGTCGAAGATTCAGAATTTCATATGGTTGTTACTAGTGAATTGAAAGGGGATTGCCTCGATATGGAGGATGACTCTACTGAGCAACTAACACAAGATGCTCCACCAGAATTTGAGAAGGAAATTAAATTGACTATCGATGAAATGAAGGAAATTAACCTCGAAACTGGAGAACAACCTCGACCTACATTTATAAGTTCTCTACTCAACGATGAAGAATTGATCAAACTATTGAGGAAGTTAAAAGATTGCTTCATATGGAGTTATAATGAAATGTCAGGACTGTCAGTAGAGGCAGTGAAACAATCTCCCAGAAAAATGCACCTCGAAATAGAGAAGCAAGTCATCGCTGATGTGAAGAAATTAATAGACGCAAACATTGTAAAAGAAGAGCAGTACTCCATATGGTTAGCCAACATTTTCCTAGTTAAGAAGAAAAATGGACAAATCTGTGTTTGTGTTGACTTCAGGGATTTGAACAAAACATGTGAAAAAGATGAATTCCCATTATCGATACCATAAATGATGGTGGAAATCACTTCTACACATGAAATTTTCTCCTTCCCGGATGGCTCATCAGGGTACAACCAGATCAAGATGGTTCTTAAAGATGCAACACTTACAACCTTCAGAACACCTATCGGGATTTTCTGCTACACAGTGATGTCATTCGATCTAAAGAATACTGGAGCAACATACCAACGTGCAATGACAATGATTTTTGATGACCTCATTCACATTCAAGTGGAATGCTACCTTGATAATTTGGTCACCAAGAGCAAGCAAAAAATAGACCATTTGTACGATTTGAGGATCGTGTTTGAATGGTTACGATGATATGACCTTAAAATGAATTCCTTAAAGTGTTTCTTTGGTGTTACCTCTTCGAAGTTTATAGGATCCATTTTCCGTCATCGGGGAATCTAGATCATCCCAGATAAGATTAAAGTTGTCTTAGAAATACCTCCTCCTAAAACCTTGAAACAATTATGTTCCTTAAAAGCAAAGTTGGCATATATAAGACAATTTATTTATAATCTCTTAGGTAGGTGTCATCCCTTCTTGACATTAATTAAAAATGACACCAAATTTGTCCGGGAAGAGAAATGCCAGCGGTCATTCGAGGACGTTAAGAAAAACTTAATGACACCTCATGTTTTGGCAGCCCCTATCCCAAGAAAACCTTTGATACTTAATACCTAGGCCTTAGACGACTCTCTTGAAGCCCTATTAGCCCAAGTCAATGATGAGGGTAAAGAAAACACACTCTACTACTTGAGTCACCGCATAATACTGACGGAGATAAGGTATCCACCTATTAAGAAGCATTGTTTAACCTTGATTTTTATCGTCCAAAAGTTTAGACATTACATGGTTTCTCATAAGATTACCCTAATTTCAAAAGTTATCCATTGCAATATTTGATGACCCGACCAACATTCTCCGGACGTCTAGCAAGATGGTCGATGATCTTATTGCACTTTGATATAACTTTTGTTCCCCTGTGTGCTATCAATGGAAAGATTTTAGAAGACATTCTCGCTGCTCGCCCACTTCCAGCTGGGTCCCCTCTTAATGACGAGTTACCAGATGAACAAGTATTAAATAAAATTCTCCAGTGCGCAACGTTGGGAAATGTACTTTGACGGAGCTTCATCAGCCAGAAAGGATAAAGGATCATGCACAATTATACCAGGCAAAGCAGGTATTGGATTGATCTTTATCACGCCAGATAAGGGTATGTTGAGGTTCTCATACCACCTGATTGAGTCATGTACTAACAACGAAGTAGAATATGAAGCCTTAATCATCAGGTTAGAGTAGGCAATCTCGATGGATATAACAGACATTTTCATCTATGGTGACTCACAACTTGTCATCCAACAAGTTGTCAAACAATACATGATTTTAAAGCCAAGCCTAGCAGAATACCACCGGTACACCATCAAGCTGTTGGAGCAAATTTCCAACAAAACTTTCTATCGAATTCCTAGGGGAGATAATGCCAATTCTGACACTTTAGTAAAACTCACAAAAGAATTGGCATGTCCCCCTGAGGATTCCATTAATATAATAGTATAAGGAAGACACGTTTTGTCTCGGATCGACCTCAAAACTCTACACAAGCTCGAGAAAGATGAAGAAACGATGATTGCAATTGCTAACATCAATAAAGATTGGCTCAAGCAATTAATAGGAAAATTTGTATACTGGAAAGCTGCCAGAGGACAAGTCTGAGGCACATCACATTACAAAAAGGGCTGTGACATATGCTCTAGTAGGTGATGTCATCTACAGGAGATCGTTTGACCAGATGTGGCTACGATGTTTAAGCAAAACAAAAGCACAGAATTTTGTTAAAGAAATACATGTCAGATTGTGCGGCGCTCCCTAGTCAAGGCTAAAGATGAAAATGAAGATCAAGAGACTCAGATATTGTTGGTCAGTAATGATGTCTGACTGCTTAAGTACAGCCAGAAGATGTCACCAATGCCAGGTGCATGAGGTGGTCTTACGCCAACCTCCGATTGTGCTACACCCAACCATTGCCTCGTGGTCATTTGAGTGTTGGGACACAGATATAATAGGCCCGATAGACCCTCCATCCTACAGAGGACACAGATTTATATTGGTCGCTATAGATTATTTCTTCAAATGTGCAGAGGCAGTACCGTTATGAGAGGTTACGACACAACACGTCCTTCAATTCTTCAAAAGTCAAGTCGTCTGCCGTTTCAGAGTATCGCTAAGAATAATTTTCGATAATGAAACAGCCTTTAAAAGCACTAAAATCAGCAATTTTGTCAAACGACACAGGATAAATTGGAGATATTCCATAATTTACTATCCTAGAGCAAATGGCTTGGCTGAAGCCTTTGTGGGCCTACCGGACGACATTCATAACTCCCACTTAGTGCACACCCTACATGCTCGTGTACAGGTCCAAGGTCGTACTACTATTAGAAGTTCAGACACCTTCTCTCAGAGTCGCTGTCGCCAGCCAACTTACAATGAAAGAAAATGCAAAACTCAGACTTGAAGAATTAGAGAGTCTTGAGGGAAAATGACTTGAAACACAATAACATTTGGAAATTTACCAGGCAAAAATGGTACAAGCTCATGACAAATTGGTCCGCCCAAGGACATTCAAAGTTGGTGAGCTTGTCCTCATGCTTAAAAGACCCATTCTTGCATGCTATAATATAGGTTGAAAATTTGAGCTAACTTGGGAGGGACCATTTTTTGTTGAAAAGTTCTATGCAGGAGGAGCCTGCTAGTTAGTGGATTTCCGAGGGGAAAGACCCATGCTGCTGATCAACAGATGATACCTGAAGAGAAACTACGCAACCTGATCTTGCTTGACATCGCTTGATTTGAAATTTTGAAATTTAAATTGTTTTGGGGTTATCTATTTGGCAAAATATCTCTGGCCGGGTCCAAAATTTTGTAATAATATTAACCTCAATTTAATGAAAACATTTGAAATTACACACTTCAATTTTCTCTATTTTAAACTTTATATTCTACTAAATTAAATGAAATATACAAAATATAAATGACATCCAATTCTCTACTCACACCTTTCGAGATAGGAATAAGACCCCCACCGTAGCATCCTAATCTCAATCTTTGAAGTCATCACCTATAATGGGCCCTTAATTTGACTGTATATTCATGAATAATTGAAAGAGTCTCGGTTTAGGTTTAACTTTGAATACCTTGGTCCAAGAGGGGTAGCCTCGATTTGATGCTTGTAGAAGCTTTATGTGGGTACCAAAATCCTAGGGATGGAGCCTCCGGTTGTGGTGAAATGCCTAGACCCAAATTTGATCAAGGCCAATTTGGGGATTTGGTCGAAGTCCACCTTAGGGTGGTCGGCAGATGGGGCTTTTGTGGGGGATCTTCTTCTCTTGACGTTGGGATTGTGTGGGTGCAAGTAATTTAAATTTGGTGGAGGTTTGGAGGATGTCTTGTTTCGGCCTTGAAATTGAGCTCCAAAATCGAACTCAAACAATGGATTTGAGTGGCTAAGGAAGGTTTGGTTAAGCTCAAGAGGTCTCCAAGAAGCTCTTGAAGAGGTTTTACAGAGCCTCCCCAAGGAATTTCAAGCTCTCTCTCTTTTTCCATGGAGGGAGAGTTTAAATAAAATTGCCTAGGCTGGCTGCCAGGGCCAATTAAGGGGTGCATTTGGTTGCTTATTTGGAGGACAGAGAAGCTCCAATGAGCAGTTGGGCTGATTTAGCCTTTGGGTTTGAATTGGGTGAAAATCCCTTGTCTTGGCCATGGTTTTGGACATTTTCCAGCCACCAAGGTGGCTAGCCAACCTGGTATTGGTCACCTCTTGGCTCAGGGAAGTCAGGGGGTGGCTAATGATGATTATTTCCCAAGGGTAAGTGATGATGTTGGAGATATTTCAAGTTTGGTCCAAAAATGGGTAAAATCCCTTAATTTGGGGATCCATTGTTCCATAGCTTGTCATGGTGATCTTAGGAGGGTTTAGTCTTGTCTTTAGGAAGGTTTTTTGTGGCTGTGAAATCAGTACTTTGGTGGCTTAGACATGGTTAAGTCAATTTTTTATGGAAGGGTCCAAGTGAGTGAAAATGACCAAAGCTTGCGATTGGGCTAGGCTAGCCATGTCAATTGGCCTAATTAATTGTTTCATTTGGCGTATATGATCATAAGGAACAACTTTTGTGAAGGATGGAGGTGGTTTTGAGTTCAATTGAGGAGTCAATTTGAGGAAATTTTGAACTTTAATCAATTTGGTCATGTTGGGCTAGGCTTGGGTCTAGCTTGGGTTAGCCTTGGGCTAAGTCCAAATTGATTGTTTTAAATGGTCAATAGGGACCTCATGAAGAGTTTTCAGCATGAATTTGAAGCCAATTTTGAGGTTAAGGCAATCAATTGGGTGAAATTTGGGGACTTAGCCAATTTGAGGCTAAATTTGGGAATTTTGGATTTAGGCCAAAATCAAATGGATATAAGGCTTCAACAAGGTCAATTGATGGTTGAATTTGATGTATAGGAATGTTATAAAGATTTTGAAACATTAATTGAGTCCAATTGACTAGGCTATGGGTTCAATTTGGTGAGATTAGGTAATATGGTCAAAATTGGGGTTTTGACCCAAATCAAAATTGAGCTCAAATGATGGACCAATTAAGCTTGGATTTGGTTTATTTTGGTCATATAAAAAGTTGATTTGAGTTGAGTATTGCAATTGGGTCAATTGAGATCAAATTGATGGACATTTGAGTTAGATTTGGGGAAATTTGGGTCTTTAAAGGGCAATTTAGGGATGTTGTATTAAGATTATCAATTTGGCCAAATTGGATCATGTAGTAGTTGAAAGAAATGAAAATAGAAAAATTTTGGATTTATTGGGATTTTCTGGGAATTTTTGGAATTTTTGGAATTTTGGGTCAAAGAGGGGTATTTTGGTAATTTGGGGGTGTTTTAGGGGTAAAAGGCCAAGATGGGTATTTTGGTAGAGTTGAGGTACCAACCATCACCAACAAGCCATGGACCAATGGAAATCCCATTTTGGGTCCTCTACATAGTGGTCTTAGCCAAACCTATAGCATTAGGGCTAGTAGGTTTAAGGGACCATCCACATGAGTATCCCAAAAGATCAAGGGATCTAGCCTAGAAATTTGAGTTCAGGGTTGTGAGTGATTGTGGGTGCAGATAAATGTAGTGAGTGCCTTAGCTCCAGACCAGCACCCAAGGTCAACCCTAAGGTCCAGCAATCCTAAGGGTGACTCATCTTGAGTTTCCCCCACAGTGACCCCACCTACTAAGTACTTAGAGGTTGAGACCAACATGTGGAACTTCAGGTTGGGTAAAGAAGAGGATAGAATTTCTAATGGTGAGGGTTCCATGTCTAGTTTTTTATGGAATAGTCAACAGGAAAAGTCCGATGGCTAGACCCTAGGCTATTAAAGAGGAGAAACTAAACCTCAACCAAAATTGAGGTCAACAATTTTCTTTACCATCGTCATTAACTTGTGCTAAGCGGGCTCCAAGAGAGTCATCTAAGGTCGCGGTATAAAGTATTAAAGGTTTCTTAAGGATAGGGGCTGCCAAAATAGAAGGTGCCATTAAATATTGTTTAACATCCTCAAAAGCCTGCTGACATTTCTCCTCCCAAAAAATTTGGCATCATTTTTAATTATTGCTGAGAAGGGCTAACACCTAACTAAAAGATTAGAAATAGTGTCTTAGATATGCCAACTTTTCTTGGAAGGAACGTAGTTGTTTCAAGGTTTTGGGAGGAGGCATTTCCAAGATAGCTTTAATCTTATTCGGGTCGATCTCAATTCCTCGATGACAGACAATAAATCCTAGAAATTTCTCTGAGATAATGTCGAAGGCGCACTTTAAGGGATTCATTTTAAGGTTATATTGTTGTAACCGTTCGAACACGATCCTCAAATCGTACAAATAGTCTTTTTTGTTTACTCTTGATGAACAAATCATCCACATAGCATTCCACTTGGATGTGAATGAGCTCATAGAAAATCTTTGTCATAGCTCTTTGATATGTTGCTCAAGCGTTCTTCAATCTAAACGGCATCACTGTGTAGCAGAAAATACCGACAGGTGTCCTGAAGGCTATAAGTGCTGCACCCTCAAGAGCTATCTTGATTTGGTTGTACCTCAATGACCCATCCTTGAAGGAGAAAATTTCATGTGTCGAAGCAATATCCACCATCATTTCTTGTATCGGGTATGAGAACTCATCTTTTAGACATGCTTTGTTCAAATCTATGAAGTCGACACATACAGAAATTTGTCTTTTTTTTCTTAATAGGTACAATGTTAGCTAACCATGTGGGGGTATTGCTTATCTTTTACAAAGTTAGCTTCTATTTACTTCTTCACCTCAACTATGACTTGTTCTATTTCAAAGCGCATTCTTCTAGAAGCTTGTTTTACTGGGGTCGTATCTTTGTCAACCTCGAGTTTATAAACTATAATTTCTGCTGACAGTCCTAGCATTTAATCATAACTCCATGCGAAACATTCTTTAAATTCTGTTAATAGTTTAAGCAACTCTAAAGATTCTTCATTCAATGAGTAGAGAACTTATAAATGTAGGTCAGGGCTGATCTTCCGTCCCGAGGTTAATTTCCTTCAGTTCATCGACAGTCAATTTAATTTATTCCTCAAATTCTGGCAAAGAGTCTTCTATTAGCTGATCAGTAGAGTCATCTTCTATATCAAGGCAACCCTCTTTTAATTCGCTAGTAACAACCTATGTGCGCTAATTTTTGTTGGAGGAGTTGCCTGTAAGAAGTTGTCGGTCACCGGAATCAAAATCTCGTTGCCCGCTTCAGAAGGACATTTTAATTTACATATATATTTAGTTTTAGAAAAATAGAAAATCAATCTGACCCCATATTTTTTCATAGTTTTAAAGAAAGAGTGGTGTACCTCAAATCATGTATCTATCCCAAAGGATAAACACAAAACTTGAGGATGAGACTCGATCAAATAAACTAAGGAGTATTTGACATTCGTTTGGTCTACGAAATCTTTGTATTTCCCGATAAGTTTCCTTACTTAATATAAAGAATTAAATATGGTTTAAACTAAGCTGGGTTCGGACATGCTTCCTATTAGGGGCAACCCCTATAGCTAATTACATCTTAAATGACCAAGTCACCTAAAAAGACTCTCGATAAAAATCAGGAAATATTATCTTCAAGGAGTTTTAAAGGGTAGGGCTCTTCAATGAGATCGGACAAAGAGGTGTGAAAGGGGATTGGTTCAAATTTAGAACATTTTGTTGTAGAGTCCAAAGGAGGAAGAACTAAAGAATATCATGGATCCAGAAGAGAACCTCAGTGATTTCCCAAGCTATCCTAATGTTTGGCTATAGTTTTGAAGAGAAATATTTAGGTGTTTCATCCTATCAATTTTAATAGTTAGAACTTACATTCGTGTGAAATGATCCCATAAATAGCCTGAAAGATATGAGGAATTAGGTCGTGGCAAACAAAGAACTCAGAATCCTAAAACGTGTTAGGGATTATATTGTATAGTAGGGCTTTACAAAAGGCTTAAAGATAAGGTGAGGATTTACATTGCATAAGCAAGCAACCTTAAAGTCCTATGGCTTTGTTGTTTATATCTAATGAAGGAAGATTGGTTTAGTTGGGGAAGACAGATTTCACTGTTGAAGATGATCGTGTTGCCCACCATGCTAGCTCCAAGTTCCTTGTCGCGACGAGTTTGAGTTCACTAGGGTGTGAAGTTATGATGTTAAATCAGGTGGCCTTATGGTTGATGTTCTTTAAATTTTATGGGGGGCATATTAAAGTTGATTAGAGTGACAACGGTTAGGATCCTATAGTCCCCTCGTTCTGGCACCATTATTTTCTATTGGATTCACTTAGTCTGAGTGAATTTATTAAACTCAACTTAATGAGTTCCATAATTTCATTTAGACCGTGGGAAGCCTCTTTAGCAACCGTAGGTTAGCTCCTCCGAGGAAATCCCCATCATCCGATAGAGATATCTTAATTAAGTTGAAGTTGTAGTTTGTGTGATTTTTGTGATTAAATTTTGCGTTATTTTATATTTTGGATGTTGTGGGGGTAAATTTTATCTTGGTTAATTTTAGTTTTAGTTTTGGTTTTGGTTTTGTGGATATCTTGATAGTTTTAGTTTTCATGCAGGGTGGCGTCGTTGTTTAGCATGCAAGTTTGCAAGCATAAAATTACAGTATGAAAGTACAAGAAAAACAACGTTGAAAACTGTAAAAGTGTACCTTGCTAGTCTTCTCGTTCCACCCCCTGAAACTCAAAAGGCATGTTAAGGCAGTTCATGTGAAACAGGGAGGTAAATTTTTGATGACCTATCTAACCATATGTCATATCTTGGTGGCTCTTTAGGAGTTTAATTAAGGTTGAAGTTGCCAAGCAAAATATATTAAGCTCAGTAGATCTCCGAGGTATCCAACAGATCTAAAGAAAGAAGCAGGTTCGTGCTACTCTCTTGCTGCCTGGTGGAAAATCACGAGTTCTTTTGAACTTATTATTTTGCTTAATAATTCATCCTGTAAATACCCTTAATGCTTAAATGAGCATTGATGCCTCAATTATCCTTAAGAGTAAGGTAATTATCAACTGTAATTTAATTTTGAAGATTACGTGGGTGAAGACCCTTAAAGAGGCAAGTTAGTGTTATTGGAACACTTAACCAAATTTTGGTCCTACTTTTAATCAAAATAGGCTCGGGCGGAGGAGAAGTTTTATACCTTGGCTCTGAGAAGTGAAGCTTTAATCAGAGGTTCTTGGCACGTTTGTTAGGGTCCAAAGAGGCTAGGGATTGAGCCTCTGGTCTTAGTAAAATGCCTAGACCCAAATTCGACCAAGGCTGATTTTAGTTGTTGGTCTAGAGCTGTGCTAGGGGCTCTCTAGAAAGGGTATTTGATAGGGCTTTGTCTTCTCGCAATGTCGTGAAGGTGTTGGTGAGTTTAATTTGAGTTTGGTGGAGTTTAGAGGTGTGGAGCTTTGTCCTATCTCCGATAAGGTTTTAAGCTAAAAAATTGGGCTTCGGCAAGGGGATTCAGGGCAATGTGGTGGTTGAGTTCCACTGTGGAGGTCTCAAAGAGGCTTTGGGATCAAATTGGGGAAGTATCTTAGAGGAATTTTTAGCTCTCCCTCCATGGCCATGGAGAGGAGCATTTTATAAAAATGGCCTTAGGCTTGCTGCCATGGCCAATTGGGGGGTGAAATGTGCTGCCTAGGTGGAGGGCAGAGAGGCTCTAAGCTTCAATTTAGATGATGTGACCTCTAGGTTTGAAATGGCTTTCATTCCATTGGGGTGGCTCTTGGTTTTGCCTTTTTTTCGGCCCCTAGGTTGGTTGATCGGCTAGGGGAGGTGGCTAGGGAGGTTAGGTGAGCTAGGGGAATATGTCAGGACAATTTAATGTGTTTATGCTTTATTTAGGCAAAAATATCCTAACCTTAGGCAAATATGGCATGAAATCCATTAATTTCGGGGACCTTTGGTCCATGTCTTAGTTTAGGTGGTTCTAAGAGGTTTAGGCTGGTCACTAGGGTCCAACTATTGGTTGTGGAGTCATTAATTTGGTGACTTTTGAGTAGTTAGGACATCTTTCGTGCATGGGTTCAAGTGATCAACTCTTGGGCTAGGCTAGCCATGTCAATTGACCCAATTACTTTATCAAAATTATGTAGATGATTGTTCTGAAGATTTTTGGTGATGGGTTGAAGTGATTTTGAGTCAATTGGTAAGTCAATTTGAAGGATTTTTTAAATTTGGTCAATTTGGGCATGTTAGGATAGACATGAGTGTAAGTTAAGATAGCCTTAGGCTAAGTCCAAATAAATAGTTCAAATGATCAAGGGTGATGTTGTGAAGATTTTTCATGAAGGGATGGAGTGGAAATTTTGGGGCTAAGGCCATCAATTCGGTGTGATTTTGAGACATGGCAAATTTGGGGCAAATTTCGCGCTTTTTGGACTTAGGTTGAAATCAAATGAAATTGAGGCCTCACCAAAGCTAATTAAAGGTCAAGTTTGATGTATGGGGATGTTATGAAAGTTTTTCAACACAAATTGTGGCAAATGGAGTAGGTCATGGGTTCAATTTGGTGGAACCAAGGCATGGGACCAAAATTGGTGTTTTGATCTAAATCAAAATTGTGTTCAAATGATGGACTAATTGAGCTTGGATTTGGTCTAGATTAGTCACATCAAGAGTTGATTTGATTTTAGAATTGAAATTGGGTTAAATTGAGACCAATTTGATAAACATTGGGAGTGATTTGGGAAAAATATGGGCCTTTAAAGGGCAATTTGGGTGTTTTGATCAAAGATGGCCAAATTGGCTAAATTGGGTCATGTGATAGTTGAGAAAAATGAAATTGGGAATATTTGGGAGGTTTTGGGAGTTTATTGGGATTTTTTAGAATTTTTGGGATTTTGGGCTAAGGAGGGTATTTTGGTAATTTGGCCAATTTTGGTAATTTTGTGAGTTTGGGTGTTTTCAAGGTGTTTGAAATGATTTTTGTACTAAGTTAGGTATTTTGGGTAGATTTGAGAATTTTGGCCAAATTTAGGGTCCCAGAGGTAACGAGGTAATTTGGGGGAATTTAGGGGAAAAATGTTAGGTTGGGTATCTTGGTAGAGTTGGAGTGCCAAGCACCATCAATAAGCCATGGATGAATGGAAACCTTATTTTGGGTCCTCTATGTAGTGGTCTTAGCCAAACCCTAGCCTAGGGCTAGTGGGTTTAGGAGACCACCTACACGAGTCTCCTAAAAGTATCAACGGACCAAAGCCAAAAAGTTTAAGTTTAGGATTGTGAGTGATTGTGAGTGCAAGTATGTACCTTAACCCTAGACCAACACCCAGGGTCAACCCTAAGGTCTAGCAGTCCTAAGGGTGACTCATTTTGAGTTCCCACATAATGACCCCACCTACTAAGTGTTAGAGGTTAGGACCAATATGTGGAACTTCATGTTGAGTAAAAATGAGTGTAGAATTTTTAATTGTGAGGGTTCCTATTCTAGTTTTCTAAGAATAGTCAGTAGGAAAGTCCTATGGCTAGACCTTAGGCTGCTAAAGAGGAAAAACTAAACCTCAACCAAAAGTGAGGTCAACAAATGGACCCCTAATAGGTGTGGTGTGCTGGGCAAGCACACCGCGTGTATTGGCATTGACCGACGAGATCAATAAAAATAAATACAAACTCCTAAGTCAACAGACCCGAAAGTATGTGTAGAGTTGTGTGTGTGATTTGTTTGCGCTGGGAAATTAGCAGTTGATCGTTTGATTGAAATCAAGAGTAGGGACTCTTGCTGGGGATGAGAGAGTAAATTTTGACTTATGAAATTTCAGGTATTTATAAAGGATGAGAGTCAGTATATAAGTGTTGAGCCCGAGGTGAGAATTAAAATTTGGGTATCAATCCCGAAATAAGAATCAGATTCCATAATCCATTTACGGTGTTCTTAAAACTTATTTCAAAATATGAGAATAGGATTGTGTGGGAAGACCCAATCGAGATGGAAAACACAAAGGCTCACATCTGGCTCCAAAGGGTAACAATAGTCTAGAAGACGATGACCATTAAGGATATGTCTCCAGAAAAAAAGGTAGGGTTGTACCAGTTTGAGTTACCACTAGGGAGTTATATTCGAAGTGACATGTGACAGGGAGTATATATATGTCACGTTAGGAAGGAAAGCGCTAGGACTTACATCCAACCCAAGCGATGATGAAGAAAAAGTTTGCTACATTGAGGAGGGAAGCACTGAGACTCACATCCAACTCAAGAGGTAATAAGAAAATATGTACGTCTTGTTAGGAAGGAAAGCACTCGGACTCACAGCCAACCCAAGAGGTGACAAGAGAATGTATGTGCTACACTGAGAAGGAAATCACTTTGACTCATAGACAACTCAATAGGTAACAAGAAAATATGTGTGTCTCACGTTAGGAAGGAAAGCAATAGGACTCACATCCATCCCAAGCGGTGACAAGAGAATATATGTGCTACATTTAGAAGGAATGCATTAGGACTCATATCCAACTCAAGAGGTAACAAGAAAATATGTACGTCACGTTAGGAAGGAAAGCACTATGACTCACATCCAACCCAAGAGGTGGCAAGAGAATAAATGTGCTACATTGAGAAGGAAAGCACTAGGGCTCATATCCAACTCAGTAGGTAACAAGAAAATATTTGTGCATCACGTTAGGAAAGAAAGCGCTAGGACTCACATACAACCCAAGTGGTGACAAGATAATATAAGTGTTACATTGAGAAGGACAGCACTAGGACTCATATCCAACTCAACAGGTAATAAGAAAATTTGTGTGCATCAAGTTAGGAAGGAAAGGGCTAGGACTCACATCCAACCAAAGTGGTAAAAAGAGAATATATGTGCTACATTGAAAAGATAGCACTAGGACTCACATCCAACTTAAGTGGTAACAAGAAAATATGTGCGTCACGTTGGGAACGAAAGCACTAGGTTTCACATCCAACCCAAGCGGTGACAAGAGAATATATGTGCTACATTGAGAAGGAAAGCACTAGGACTCATATCTAACTCAAGAGGCAACAAGAAAATATGTGTCTGTCACATTAGGAAAAAAAGAACTATGACTCACATCCAACCCAAGCGGTGACAAGAGAATATATGTGCTCTTATGCGAAAAATATGTAGATTCACACATGTGAATTTGTGTGGAATATGTGAATAGCATATAAATATATGTGAAGGAATCGGAATTTAGGTACTCATTTGAAAATGAGAATTGAATTTTAGTTATCATTTTTGCAAAGAGAGTCAGAAGTTAGGGATCGACCTTGAAGATTAAGGATAGGATGCCATGCTCCATTAAAAGGGGGTCTTGTGCCAATCTCGAATATGGGGAGTCAAAATTTGGGTACTGACTCCGAGAGTCATATGAAAACAGTGTAGAGAGTTTGTGATGTTGAATATGTAGAAATGTGTCATGTGAAAATGCTGATTTTGTTGAAGAAGATTTGTAGAGTTTTGTGGGGCTTTGTGCAGAATGTAAAATTTCATGAAGATGTGAAGAAAGCTAATGCAGATAAAGATGGTTGTGTTGCACGCACAAAGAGTAAGATACTCCGAAAAAATGAGAATATCCACTCAGCAAATTCATTTTATTTTCTTGTTTTTTTATCACATTTAATTTTTTAAAAATATTTCCTTAAAATTTTAATTTTAATTTGTTTATTTTCAAAAGAAATTTGTTTTGTTGTTTATAAAACCAATAAATTATTTAAATTTATTTATTGTTAAAGGTTTATTGTTTCGTTTTTTGTTCATTGAAATTCTGAACTAATGCGTGGTTCGTGGTTTCCATCCATCGCACAAAAAGACAACCGACAAAAAGGCACATTTCTAAGAGAAATTTCCATTAATCTACTTCAATAAAGATGTCATAGATCAAACATAGGCTAACGCTAAAAATATACAATATATAGTCCATGTTGAAGTACATCCAGATCATCTCATGCCATGAATACATTGTAGGTTGAATATATCAGATACATATCATGTTGCTATATAAAAAAATGTAGGTGAACCCTCTTACCCTCTGTATCGGGTACGACGAGCTTCTGATCGAGCAGACCTTCTAAGAAATGCTCCAGAATAAGAGTTCCCTTCGCATGTACTTAGAGGTACAACCATCTCATAGCTTGTACGGCAGTAGCTCATCTAGTTCTGGGTCTGGTTGAAATCCATATGGTATTTTACTGTCATCCATCCTACGGAAGGTCACAGACACCCTACGGTGTCGTACCCTTGGACTGCAATGTTTGGCGACATCTGCCCATTTCATTTCAAAACTAAGACTGAACCAACTGGCACCGGAATCTCTAAAGTTCCTCTGAACTCGACAAGGACGACAATGTCAATCTCTTTCCCAAATAAAATATTGTTCTTGCTCAGAAATGAGACCATGCAAAAGGGTCTTACAAAATCTTGATGACCAATGTGAGGAAGTATGCATTATCCCTCATCATATATGTTGATGATGCAGCTAATTGGGATGCACGTAGCTGGCAGTATGTTCCATCTGACCATCCTCTTGATCTTCCACTTTATTATAGGAGGTAGTGTATCTACCTAGTCATGTCTAAGGATTCCTAGTGGATTCCCCTATCTGTAGTTTATAAAATTATAACAATAGCCACACTGAATGATTATTCTCCCTTTTCCTCTCATCCATATCTTTGTCTCAGAGTATGTTCTTTCCATGAGAAAGCCTGCTTGACCTCTATCCCTCAAATCGAAGATTCAGTCGAGAATGCTTCTTTCGTTACTCTCGGAGAAAACCCTGGTATACAGCTCCAAACCTTCCAGTAGGTTGACGATTCTTCCTTGAAATTCTTCATAAAATTCAAATTCTCTTTTGTTTATTTTGCTTATTCTGTAGTACTCCATCGTACTAGGAGTCAGTAGCTATCATAGGCGTTCCTCCCTTTGAATATCGATAGGAACCCAAACTGGCGCTGGCTGATGTGGAACACGAGACTCGACATCTAGCAGGACGTACGACCCTGGGTTCCATGGTATATACTTATCTGTATCCAGTGGGACGTATGTATCAACCATCATAAAATCTTAAGTTTGAGACTCATCGGTACTGGAGGTATACTCTTCAAATGTATTGAATCGTTGTAAATGTAGAACATTGAAATCCGTGCATTCTACAAACGCCCCTGTGGCTGATGTCCCTGCAGGTATTTAAGCGTTGTATGTCGGGCAACCCTTGCATAAAGCATATGAAGCCGAAGGTGACTTTGGCTCTTTGATGAACCCAAGTTCTTCATCTGTGGTGAGCAGGCTAGTATAAGTTTCTTTCATGTCTGGATCATAAATATGCCGCTCAGGAATAGGGGTGAGTAAGTTTTTATCTCTCTCTAATGTCTGTATTCTTCACGTAGAAAAGCCCTCTGCTTCTTGCAGCCGGCGTTTTTACATTGTGTCCTGCGAAGCGAAGCACCTGACAGTTGTTCTTTATTAGCGGCTATTAAGCATCCAACAAGTGTAGCTATCGTGGAGGGCAGACGGCTGGTCCCTTCGATCGAATCTTTCTCTATTATCACGTTCTTGCCTTTGTGTGATGCATTATCTTTGGCGGTCACCCTCAGCACTGAAGGCAATCCCTCTTTGTCTCTACAACTGACTACATTTATGAGAGGACATTCGTTGTCCATGTCGACTTGGTTAAAGTCCATGTTGAAGTCTATGGTACCGCCCTGCGACGCTATCTCCTCATTTAGTGTGAGGCTCCAACCATCCTTGATAGCAAAGCTCAGCCTCTATACCGACATTTTCTGCAGATGACAAGAAAAACATCAGCGGGGCGAAACTTGGCATGAATAAGAACAAAACAAAGTATTTATTAAAGTGAATTTTAGCTTATTTTAGTGAAATCAATTGTTTACTTATATATGAATTTTGTTTAATTTTTTGTGGAACATTATACTTAAAAGTGGAAAGGAGAAAATTTGAAGTTTAAGATTTTTTCTCAAAATTTTCATTATATTGAGGTTAATTACAAAATTTGGACCCGATCATAGACATTTGACGACATAGATAAACTCAAAACAATCAAAGTTTTAAAGTTTCAAAGAAAGTAAAGGCAAGCAGCATCAGATTGCGTAATATGTTTTCAGATATCGTCCATTTATTGGTGACATAGGTCTTTTGCCTTGGAAGTCCACTAACTGGTAGGCTCCTCCTGTGTAAACATTTTCAATGAAAAAAGGTCCCTCCCAAGTTGGCTCGAATTTTCCACCAATTTTGCAGCATGCGAGAATAGGCCTTTTGAACAAAAGTACGAGGTCACCAACTTTGAATGTCCTTGGGCGGACCAATTTGTCATGGGCTTCTACCATCTTTTCCTGGTAAAGCTCCAAATGTTTTTGTGCTTCTAGTCATTTTCCGTAAAGATTTTCCAGTTCTTTAAGTCTGAGTTTTACACTTTGTCCTATTGTGAGTTAATTGACAATAGCAACTCTAAGAGATGGCGTCAGGATTTCTAGTGGTAGCACGACCTCGGATCCGTACACAAGCATATAAGGTGTACATTGAATGGGAGTCTTGAAAGTTTTCCAGTAGGCCCACAAGGCTTCTAATAGTTTGTTGTGTCAATCTCTGTAGTTTTCATCCAGTGCTTTCTCTAAAATATGTACCAATATTTTGTTGAATGCTTCAGCCATAGCATTTGCTCTAAGATAGTAAATCGTAGAGTATCTTCAATCTATCCCATGTCTTTTGAAGAAATTGTTGATCTTTGTGCTTCTGAAAGCTGTCCCAATGTCAGAAATTTTTCTTCGCGGTACTCTGAAACGGTAGACAATTTGACTTTTGAAAAATTGAAGGACGTATTGTGTCTTAACCTCAAGTAACGGTACTGCCTCTACCCATTTGGAGAAATAATCTGTAGTGGCAAGTATAAACCTGTGTTTTTTGGAAGATGGAGGGTCTATCAGACCTATTATGTTCGTGCCCTAACACTCGAATGGTCACGAGGAAACAGTTGGGTGTAGTACAATCGGAGGCTGGTGTAAGACCACTCCAAACACTTGGCATTGGTGACGTTTTTTTGATGTATTCATGTAGTCGGACATCATTGCTAGCCAATAATACCCGAGTCTTTTGATCTTCATTTCCATTTTTGGTTTTGACTGGTGAGCGCCACACAATTTGGCATGTACCTCTTTGACAATATTATGTGCTTCAGCTCAGCTCAAACACCGTAGCCACATCTGGTTGAATGATCATCTGTAGAGAACTTTTCGCATCAATGCGTGAGACATGGCCCTCCTTGTGATGTGGTGTTCCTCAGACTTGTCTTATGGCAGCTTTCCAAAATGCAAATATTCTATTAATGGCCTACGCTAATCTTCATTGATGTCTACAACTGTATTTATTGCTTCTTCTTTTCTGAGCTTGTGTAGAGTTTCGGGATTGCTCTAAGAGAAGACTTGTTTTCTTTGCACTGTGATTTCAACAGAATCCTCCGAGGGACATTTCATTTCCTTAGCAAGTTTTGCTAGAGCGTTGGCATAGGCATTATCTCCCCTAGGAAACTGGTAGAAAGTTACATCAGGAATCTGCTCCATGAGCTTCATCGTGTACTAATGGTATTCTGCTAATATTGGTTTCAAAATTTTGTATTGTCCAGCGACTTGCTGGATGACAAGTTGGGAGTCGCCATAAATGGTAATGTTTGTTATAACCTTTGAGAATGTCATTCCCAATCCGGTGACTAAAGGTTCATATTCTGCTTCATTGTTGGTGCACGGCTCTGTCAGGTGGTGTGAGAACCTCAACATACCCTTATCTAGTGTGATAAAGATCAAATCGACCCCTTCTTTGCATGGTATAATTGTGCCTTATCCTTTGTCTTTTCTAGCTGAAAAAGCACCGTCAAAGTACATCTCTCAGCATTGCTCACTGAAGAATTCTATTTGTATTATTTGCTCGTCTGCTTGTCGTTGAGAGAGGACCCAGCTGGCAGTGGGTGGGCAGTGAGAAAGTCTATTGATATCTGTCCCTTGATAGCACGGTGGGGAACAAAAGTTATATCAAATTGCAATAATATCATTGACCATCTTGCTAAACGTCCAGAAAGTGTTGTTCGGGTCATCAGATATTGTAATGGATTAACTTTCGAGATTAGGGTAATCTTATAAGAAAGTATGTAATGTCTAAGCTTTTGAGCAGCGAAAACCAATGTCATACAATGCTTCTCAAAAGGTGGATACCTTATCTTCCTCGGTATTAGGCGACAAATCAAGTAGTAGAGTGCATTTTCCTTACCCTCATCATTGACTTAGGCTAAGAAGGCTCCAAGAGAGTCATCTAAGGTCGCGGTATAAAGTATCAAAGGTTTCCCTGAGATAGGAGCTGCCAAGACAGGAGGTGTCATTAAATATTGTTTAACATCCTCAAAGGCCCGTTTGCATTTATCTTCCCAAATAAATTTTGGCATCATTTTTAATTAATTATGAGAATGGCTGACACCTACCTGAGAGATTAGAAATAAACTTTCTTAGATATGCCAATTTCCCCTGGAAGGAACGTAGTTGTTCCAAGGTTTTAGGGGAAGACATTTCCAAGATAGTTTTAATCTTATCCGGGCCAATCTCGATTCCTCGATAACAGACATCGAATCCCAGAAATTTCCCGGAGGTAACGCCAAAGACACACTTTAAGGGATTCATTTTAAGGTCATATCATCGTAAATGTTCAAACATAATCCTTAAAACGTACAAATGGTCTATTTTTTGTTTACTTTTGATGACCAAATCATCCACATAGCATTCTACTTGGTTGTGAAAGAGGTCGTAAAAAATCTTCGTCATTGCACACTGACATGTTGCTCTGGCATTCTTTAGGCCAAACGACATCACTGTGTAGCAAAAAATTACAATCAGTGTTGTGAAAGCTTTAAGTGCTGCATACTCGAGAGTCATCTTAATTTGGTTGTATCCCGATGATCCGTCCATGAAGGAGAAAATTTCATGTGTTGAAGCAATATCCATCATCATCTCTGGTATGGATAGTAGAAATTTGTCTTTTGGACATGCCTGATTCAAATCTCTGAAGTCAACACAAACATAGATCTGTCCATTTTTCTTCTTAACAGGTACAATGTTAGCTAACCACGTGGGGGATTGCTCTTCTTTCACAAAGTTGGTGTCTATTAAATTTTTCACCTCGGCGATGACTTATTGTTCTATTTCGAGGCGCATTCTCCTGGGAGCATGTTTTACTGAGGTTATATTCTTGTCTACCTCGAGTTTATGGACTGCAACTTCTACGGACAGTCCTGACATTTCATTGTAGCTCCATACGAAGCAGTCTTTGAATTATGTTAATAAGTTGATCAATTCTGCAAATTCTTCGTCATTGAGTAGAGAACTTATAAATGTAGGTCGGGGTTGTTCTTCAATCCTAAGGTTAATCTCTTTCAATTCATCAATGGTAGATTTAATTTTCTCCTCAAATATTGAGGGAGCATCTTCTATTGGTTGATCATTATAGTCATCCTCTGTATTGAGGCTATCCTCTTCTGACTCACCAGTAACAATCATGCAAAATTCAGAATCATCGACCGGTCCAACAGTACCAAATCTGAGACCCTTATTTGAATTTGGAGTTTGACTTTTACCATTCCATAATTTTTCAAAAAGTTGACATTTATCTTTTGGTATTTGTTTTGGTAAGTGCCCCTGATGAATTAACTTTTGAACACAATGTGAAATGTAACCAAAAGGCAATTCCATTAATTCATTAGGATCATCATCCAAATTTACATGTTTTTTAAGCTCAGTAGAGGTAAAAGCACAGTAAAATTTAATCAACGTTGAACCAACACAACGAACATGCTTGACCTCTAAACTCTCGACCTTTTGAGGTAGAATCGTAGTAAGGGTCATAGAATTCACATAGTGGTTTATCTGATCATACATTGTTTCATATTCATTTCTCTTTGTATCTTCTAAGGATATCTCATATTGAGGTTTCTTCTATTTTATCATCATTATCACATCTTCAGAACTATCTTAATCACCAGTAATGATGGTTGACCTAGTTTGTTCAATGATTAGGTTGATCCTTCCTCGTCCACATCCCCAGCCTCGATCTCGGGTGCGCGAACTAAAAGAACTTTCACCAAATCGTTGTAAGGGAGTGGTGGAAGATCGATGAAGCAAAGTTGAATGGCCTCCTCTTTGTAATTATTCTGAATCTTCATCTTTGTTTGTGATAACCTCACGATAGAAGACATTCCTCTTTGGAGGCGCGTAATAGGCAGCATCTTCATGGATACCAACTTCATGCACTAAAAATGGTTGTAGGTCTCCTTTGATGCAGTTTCCTTTACCATCTTTGCGGTATTTGATGCACTGGTGTAGAGATGATGGAACCATATTGTGCTAATGAATCAATGGTTGACCCAATTGAGCGTTAAAAGAGGTCTCGGTGTCAATGATATAAAATTTAGCGGTTGTCACGAGTTCTCTAACCTTCATAAATAATGTAATTAATTTGATGGCTCTTTCTCCTTTTTGGTTGAATTCTCTGAACATCATTTTATCGGTCGTAAGCTCTTGAGCTTCATTATCCAAATAGGTCAATGTCCGTAGGCTCATCAAGTTAAGAGAGGCTCTAGGATCTACTAAAACTCTGGACAACACAAATATGCTGATGTTGATGGAGATGTAAAGTGGACGGTTGCGGTCGGCGGTACCGAGCAGTAAGTCTTCATCTGTGAAAGGTTTCCCCAAGCTATTCTTTCAACGAATGAACTTCATCTGAGGATGTTCTGGCCAACTGAGCTAAGAAAATTTATTGGTCAATCAAAGCTGTAACTAGAGAATCTCTCATCTCCTTTGACATGATCAGAATGTTGTAGTTGCTTAATCGGGCTGCCAACTTCCTAAGATGAGCTAGAACGTTGTATTCTACTTTGTATGATCCTTCGATTTTATCTTGCTTATGTGGTTCTTCCACTGGTGGAGGTGGAGGTATCCTTTCTCAGATCATTATCTGCTTTCCTTTTTCTGTTGGAGCTGTTCTTGGTGGTAACACTTTTTCGCTCCTTAAGTTAACTTATGTGATTTGTTTTTCTTGAGATATCATTGTTGAATTCTCTGGTGTCTTTTCCTTTTTGTCAGAAAGATCTAAGTTAATGGTAAGCGGTGGACAGTGATGCTCGAGAGTTGGCTCCTCATTATCAGTGTCATTCTAAACGAATTCATCAAAATTGAGTATGATTTGAGGATCATTTTGGAGATCAAGCTCGAAGCTAGATTGGTCATAATCAATTACGCTATCACCAGAAATTATTAAAACTTAGCCGAAATCACAATCATTATATTCATAAGACCCCTGAGGGATGAAAAGATAATCATACAAAGTCAAGGGTTTGAGGATTTTCTTCCCCAAATCCGAGACAACTAATCTGGTAAAGGCGGCCCCTATCCTACCCCGCGAGCTATCAATCTTTGTAGCAACACTTTTCTTCTTCTTCTTCTTTATCCTTGACGATGACAACTCTCCTGAAAAAACCTTCATCTCGGGCTTGGTGTGCTACGGACTCTGAATGGAGGCTTGTTTTGATGCAGACTGGATCTTGTTCAGTATCTTCTTGGATGATCTGCTCCAGATCTCATTCCACTCTTCTTCTCTGGTATATGCAGAAGATTATTTTGATAGATCCTGTATTTGATTAAGGATCCTTTTGAGTTCATCCCAAGTTGTGCTCCATCAATTTCTTCCAGTATACGGATTGATTGTAGAGATTGGCTCGGCCAAAATCATATTTATCAAACCCTTTTTTAGGTTCTTTTAAATATTCTTTCAAGATTGTTATGTTCCTCTTTAAGGTTGCTCCCGAGCCAGTCCTTAAAGATGAAGCACTTTTCTATAGTGTACCCAAGAAACCGGTAGTATGGGCAATAATTTGTTTCACTCTTCTTATCCACCTCTTCGGGCTTCCTCGGATCTGGTAGTTCCTAACTTCGGCTTCTTCATCAGACTTCTGAATATTTTAGCTATAGCTTCATCTTTGAAAGAATACACCATTTTACATCACTCTGATAGGGACATTTTCTTATCCCTTGTTAGTAGTGATCCTTCTTGAGGTGGTCACTGGTTTGATTGACTATTATGTTTCTGAGCGTACTGTGATGAAGACTGGCGATGCTCTTCTTCATATATCTTTATCGACTACTTTCCTTTGTCGATGGTCACTACTACTCATGATTTCTTTTCAAATGCTCTGGTCACCTTAGCCTTTTTGTGTGGCTTCATGTGCTTAATTTCCTCTTGAAGATTGCTGGCTTGACTGAGTAGCTTCTCGAAGGATTTAATGGTGAGTCCCATGAGCATGAAAGCCACTAGCCCATGAATGCTCTTGAGTAGAATTTCAATCGAATGATGTTCTTGTAGCTTAGTTTCACATTTCATGCTAAAATTTCTCCACCTTAATAGACACATGCTGTTGTGCTCTAGCAAATCTTTTCACAAATAACTATTCCAACTCAAAAAATGTTTTAACTAACCCGTTGGGCAAATCAGCGTACTAGTCGAAAGTAATTTATGACAGGATGCTTACGAACTGCTGGAAGAGTAGAGCTTCACTATTTCTCGTGTTGCCACAGCTGGCTCAAAAATGTGTTATATGTTTTCTGGGTTTTCCAGTCCATCAAATATCTTGAAGTTTGGGGCCACAAATCCCTTGGGGAAAGGCACGACATTGAATTCCTCCGGGTAAGGTCTATCCTTTAAAACCAATGCACCACCCTTATATTGGGTTAAAGCGTCCCGCACTTGTTCAACCATTTTCTTGAATTTTTTTCTGGTATAGCACCTGATGGAGAATCCTTTCTATGTTGCTCGTTTCTATTTGCTGAAGCAACCTCTCTTCTTTCATCTGTGATGTGTATGATTTCTGACTGATTGATCTCTGGAGAAGCCAATTGCGGCGCTTGTGATTTCCCCTAATAGTGGCCATAGCAGTCATGGCTATGGCTATCTCTTCTATTCTTTTCTCCAGTAGAATAAATTGCTCATCCCTTAAGAGGAGAGCCCTATGCAGTTCATCTACGGCGTTCTCTTCAGTGTGAGGTTGAGCTTCGCGTGTAGATGTGGCGGGTCTGGTTTCAATTACATGGACATCCATGAAATCTTCCTCCAAGTAATCATTGTAATCAAAATTTTCATCATCGTTATCGATAGAAACTCTGTGTTCTCAAGCTAACTCAGAAATCATGATCCTGAGTTCCTTAATGTTCTCTTCAAATATTGATTCCTTGATTTTTTTAAGAACTTGAGGAACTTGATGGACATCCTCTACTTGCTCCTCCATCTCGCTGGCTATTGTTGTGACGATGTCAGATATTTCAGAACCTGGTTTTATTTCCTGCTTTTGTCCCACGAGCTCATAAGACTGTATCGGTGCAGCGACCTTGGGTACCCATACCTTTTTCTTTTTTGATGACGATGCCTCAGGACGGAGTGTCTTAGTAGAAACATCAGTATGTCGAGTGAAAGTACGCTCCCCGTGTTGTAGACCAGCTACAGTGTCAGGTAATCATCTTGTCTTTTCCTTTAGGATTCTAGAAATGTCTCCATAATGGGTGACAGGTAAGATTTTCGAACCCAGCCTTGACTTAACCGGTCGTCGGCCTGCAGTCCTAGTGGTAGTATAATCAGTAGTAATCACTACGGTATCAACTCTGTTCTCTAAATGCAACTAAACATGGATGTGAGTAGGTGACACTCTAATTTTCTTGTGAGACTGTCTAACAAACTTGAAATCCTTCAAAAATTCCTTCATCAAGCGAAGGGAAATTGCATCTCTGACTCGTTTGAGTAACTTGCTAACTGAACATCCTTCTTTGGTAGCTAGCCTTTTGTAAACTGCACTAACTTGGGTGATAGGAGTAAATTTCTTTCCTTCCTTGCCATGTCCATGAAGTGGTGGTAATGCGGTGGCAATTTTCCGGATACTCTCATATCCATCAGTATTCGTTAGAGGATGGAATCTACTCCCTCGAAGGAGTGGATAAATTTCTGAAAACACTTCTTCAACTTGATGAGGCTCCTCCTCAATGGGTGTCTCCTTGGGAGCCTTGGCTTTGATGGCCCTCCAAACCCTTCTGTTACGGTTCCTTTTTGGGTTTGGGTCAGCAGTACAGTCCTTGAACTTGATCTGATTTCAAATACGGGTGGTGGGACATTTAATCCTTCAGTAGGATCCTCAATAATCATTACTTCTTTCACCTTAACAGCTGCGAGGTTAGCAGGTTTGGTGGGTGTCATGGCGGTAGTAATTTTAGACTTCTTGCAGGATAGGAAGTCTTGAAGGCAGTTCAGGTTGAATTTTGCAAACGGTTCTTGTATTTCTGATGCAGCGATCTTCATTACCACAAACGGGGCTTTCCCGAGGATGGCATCAAGATCCTCCAATCTAACTCCAACTTTGATGTTAGGAGCGAGGTTGGGGGCTTTGTGGCTCATTGGCAGGTTGCAAGAAAAGGGCAGCGTTGGGTAGGCCATTACAACAGGCTTGAAAATATAAAGTTTTAGAGTTAGCTATATGGTCAAAACCTCATGATTTTTAGTGCAAGCACTAAAATTAGAGGTTGATTAGTAGACCGGGCGGGTCTTAACTTATGGGTATTTTAAAATTTTGTTTAAGAAAAATCAAGAGGTGTAAAATTTAAATAATGTAAGAAAATTTCAAAGTGCGTGCAACACAACATGATTTGCAAAGTAGCAAATCAAATTTAGAAGGGAGATGTGAAGTATTTTAGAACCCAATGCAGAACCCATTAGTGGCAGACAATGCCCAGGTGGAACTAGTCCACCGACAAACCTATTGGGGTCCGACCCCAAATGAAAATTTAAAGAGTTCTTAATGGCCTTCTGAACCCCTCTGTTCAATGATGGTTGAACAGCTAGTACTGAAGTGTAATTTGGTCCAAGAGGGACATGAACACATTACCAATGTGTGAAGATAATATTTTTTGATTTGTATGGAGAGAAAAGCTTGTCCCCAGTGGAGTTGCCAGAAGCTGTCGACACTTTTTTTTGTTGGAGGAATTGCACGTAAGAAGCTATCGGTCATAGGAATGAAAATCCTGTCGCCCGCTTCTGAATGACGTTTTAATTTACATATATATTTAGTTTTAGAAAAATAAGAAATCAAACTGACCTCATATTTTTTCGCAGTTTAAATGAAAGAGTGTTGTACCTCAAATCCTGTATCTATCCCGAAGGATAAACACAAGACTTGAGGATGAGGCTCAATCAAATAAACTAAGCAATATATGACATTCGTTTGGTCTGCGAAACCTTTGTATTTGTCGAAAAGTTCCTCTATTTTATATAAAGTATTAAATAGGGTTTATACTAAGCTGGGTTCGGACATGCTTTCCATAAGGGCAAGCCCCTATAGTTAATTACATCTTAAATGACCAAATTCACCTAAGAAGACTCTCGATAAAAATCAGAAAATATTATCTTCAAGAAGTTTCAAAGGGTTGGACTTTTCAATGAGATTAGTCAAAGAGGTGTGAAAGGGGATTGGTTCAAATTTGGAACATTTTGATTTAGAGTCCAAAGGAGGAAGAATTAGGGGAGGTCATGGACTCAGAGGAGAACCTTGGTGATTTACTAAGCTATCCTAATGTTTGGCTTCAGTTTTGAGAAGAAATATTTAGGTGTTTCATCCATACAATTTTATTATTTAGGGCTTACATTCGTGTGAAATGATCACACAAATAGCCTGAAAGATATGAGGATTTAGGTTGTGACAAACGACAACCTCAGAATCCTAAGACAAGTTAGGAAATATGTTATATAGCAGGGAAATACAAAAGACCTAAAGATAAGGTGAGGATTTATGTTACATAATAAAGCAATCTCGAAGTCTTATGGCTTTGTTGTTTACATCTAAGGAAAGAAGATTGGTTTAGTTGGGGAAGATAGGTTTTGTTGTTGAAGATGACCGTGCTGCCCACCATTCTAGCTCCAAGTTCCTTTCGCGACGAGTTTGAGTTTACTAGCGTGTCAAGTTATGAGGTTAAATCAGGTGGCCCTATGGCTGAGGTTCTTTAAATTTTATGGGGGGCATATTAAAGATGATTAGAGCGACACAGGTTAGGATCCTACTGTTCTCTCGTTCTGGCAGCACTAATTTCTATTGGATTCACTTAGTCTAAATGAATTTATTAAGCTCAACTTAATGAGTTCCATTATTTCATTTAGATAGTGGGAAGCCTCGTTAGCAACCGTA
Organism: Phalaenopsis aphrodite; assembly: GCA_003013225.1. Lineage (NCBI taxonomy): Eukaryota > Viridiplantae > Streptophyta > Magnoliopsida > Asparagales > Orchidaceae > Phalaenopsis > Phalaenopsis aphrodite. The sequence goes on from NEWO01000721.1 coordinate 182,732, forward strand.
GGTCACCTCCTCCAAGGAATTTCTGATCGTCCAGTAGAAATTTCTTGATTTAGTTGAAGTTGTTTTTTAATCAAAACTCAACTTAGACACCGGTTTGAAAGACACCTTAGTTTTAATTGATATCTACTTTTCTAATCCTTATTTAAATGAAACTTGATTTAGCCTAAGTCACTACTAAGATCTTAGGACATAGGTGAGTGTCTTAGTTAGTTTTGAAAAGGTTAAGCTTTAGGTGGTCATGATTCATGATTTGAATTTTATTTGGAAATCAAAATAGGGGTATTAAATTGATTAATCATTGACTTCAGAAGTCATACCCCTAAGTCCTGGGTTCATTTTATTTTAATAAACTTCCAAATTTTAATAATTTAAAAATTTATTAACTTATCTTTTCAATTAAGAAAGTGAGGTTGGTTTCTACCAATTAATCCCTTGTGTTTCAAACATCCAATGAAAGTGAGGTTGGTTTCTACCAATTAACCCCTTGTGTTTCAAACATCCGAATTAAGATCAGAGGTTAATTTTTAAATGACTTATTCTATTCGGATTATGTCAAGAATCCTTAAATTTCAAGAAATTCAGAAAATAAAGAGGAAAGGACAAAGAATAATAGAAGATGGAGAAAGAAAACATTAGGTGATAAACCTATAATGGAAATCTTTAGATAATGTCATTACAAAAGTTTTCCATGAAAATTTTGTAACCAGAGATTTTGTTTTGGTCCTTTAAGTCTTCTATGAGTGCAAGCTTCTATATTCAATTACAACTTAGATAATTATCTAAGAACACTCCTGATTAACGTCAAACATTCATTTTGAAGAGATGAAAATTAATCGCTCAATCTCAAGAAAATTTCAATGTATGTCGGAACTTAATTTTGTGATTTTCCTAAAAGTTTTAGGTTTTATCATTGTCCTGAAAGTTTTAGGTTTTGTCATTGTCCTAAAAGTTGTAGGTTTTGTCATTGTCCTAAAGTTGTAGGTCTTTTCATTGTCCTAAAAGTTGTAGGTTTTATCATTGTCCTAAAAGTTTTAGTTTTGGTTATTTTGTTTATGTCATTTTATTTTGTTTTGTTTGTTTCTAGTTTTGTTATCTTGAAATTTCTCCTTCGAATGTCTTCTTGCAAAACAGAGTTAGCACACTCTATAACATGCAAAGGAAATCTAGAGCGAAATTTTGTTTTCATATCTTCAATAAACCTACAAAAGAGAATATGATTAGTATAGAACCATATTGTCAGATTTATCACTTTTAGTTGGTCATTTTATTTTGTTGAATAATTCTTAAACGACCTGGTCAAGATGTCTATGACTCCGTTGTCCCAGGGCCTTGAAGTATTCAAATTTTCTTAGTCCAAAAGGTGTTTAAACTAAGACCGGAAGATTCTTTTCTGCAGCGACAGATTGCCTCGTCCAAGAAATCTTTGTAAATCTTAACACAGATGTTTAAGTTATATTTTTAATTCTTTCAAGATGAATTTTATGTCATTTATGTCGGTGAGTTAGATTTTTATGATGTCATTTGTTTTAGGTCATATGTCAATTTGACTTGAGAGTTTAGTTGAATCCTAAGATTTATGTGAAATTGAAAATGATTCAGGTTCAATGTAGGTAGAACCTAGAGTTTTATGTCCAATGTGGATAGGATTTAAGATTTTCTAGGTTCAATATAGGTCGAATCTAAAGATTAAATTGGTTTAAGTCCAATGTAGTTAGGACTTAAGATGTTTTAGACTCGCTCTAGATAGAACCTAAGGATTGGAAAAAGTTTAAGTCCAATATAATTAGGACTTAAGATGTTTTAGGTTCAATGTAGGTAGAACCTAAAGTTTTAAGTCCAACGTGGATAGGACTTAAGATGTTCTAGGTTTAATATAAGGAGAACCTAAGAGTTGAATTGACTTAAGTCTAATGTAATTAAAACTTAAGGGTTAAATTGAGTTGGGTTTAATTTTTATTGAACCTAAAGTTTATGTTGAACTAAGTTCAATTTGACTTGAACCTAAATTTAAGGTTTAATCTAATGTTTGGGTTAACTTGAGTTTAAGCTAGGTTAAACTCAAGTCAGGTTTTCTTTGAATTGTTAAAACACAACTAGGGTTAGGCCTAACTTTGGTAATGTTTAGTTGATTAATTAGACTTAGTATGAGTTAAGTCTAATTAAATTAAGGTTAATTGAACCTAATTTAGGTAAGGTTTAATTGATTAATTAGACTTAATATGGGTTAAGTCTAATTAGGTTATGGTTAGTTAAACCTAATTTAAGTAAGGTTTAATTCATTAATTAGACTTAATATGGGCTAAGTTTAATTAGGTTAAAGTTAATTAAACCGAATTTAGGTAAGGTTTAATTGATTGATTAGACTTAATATAGGTTAAGTATAATTATGTTAAGGTTAATTAAACCTAATTTAGGTAAGGTTTAATTGATTGATTAGACTTAATATGGGTTAAGTATAATTGGGTTAAGGTTAATTAAATCAAATTTAAGTAATGTTTAAATGATTGATTAACTTAATATGGGTGGGTTAAGTACAATTAGGTTAAGGTTAATTAAACCTAATTTAGTTAATGTTTAATTGATTGATTAGCTTAATATGGGTTAAGTCTAATTAGGTTAAATTTAATTAAACATAATTTAGGGAAGGTTTAATTGATTGATTAGACTTAATATCGTTAAGTTTAATTAGGTTAAGGTTAATTAAACCTAATTTAGNGTTAAGTTTAATTAGGTTAAGGTTAATTAAACCTAATTTAGATAAGGTTTAAATGATTGATTAGACTTAATATGGGTTAAGTCTAATTAGGTTAAGGTTAATTAAATCAAATTTAGGTAAGGTTTAATTGATTAATTAGATTTAATTTGAGTTAATTCTAATTAGGTTAATCTTAATAAAACCTAATTTAAGAAAGGTTTAATTGATTCGTTAGAATTAATATGGGTTAAGTTTAATTAGGTTAAGGTTAATTAAACCTAATTTNATCTTAATAAAACCTAATTTAAGAAAGGTTTAATTGATTCGTTAGAATTAATATGGGTTAAGTTTAATTAGGTTAAGGTTAATTAAACCTAATTTGTGTAAGGTTTAATTGATTGGTTAGACTTAATATGGGTTAAATCTAAATAGGTTAAGGTTAATTAAACATAATTTAGGTAAGGTTTAATTGATTGATTAGACTTAATATGGGTTAAGTCTAACTAGGTCAAGGTTAATTAAACCTAATTTAGGTAAGGTTTAGTTGATTGATTAGACTTAATATGGGTTAAGTTTAATTAGGATAAAGTTAATCAAACTAAATTTAGCTAAGGTTTATTTAATTGATTAGGTCTAATAAGGGTTAGAACTAATTAAGATTTGTTGAGTTAAACCTATTGTTGTTAAGGTTTAACTAATGTTTAATAAGGTCTAAATGTGGTTTAAAGCTAATTAAGTGTGTATTTAGTTAAACCTAATGTAGTTATGGTTTAACTTGATTTTATTTGATTTAAAGGTGGTTTAAACCTAATTTGAGTTTTGGGTTCACCTAGATGAAATCTAAGTGTTTTCTTTGATTTGACTTTGTCGGCGCTATTTTTGGTTTGTGGGGAGTTGCCCGTAAGATCCTGTCAGTTGTTGGAATCAAAATCCCATCGCCCACTTTGGAAGGAAGTTGAAGTTTAGAAAAGTATGAAATCAAACTGACCCCATATTTTTCATAGTTTAAATGAAGGAGCACTATACCTCAAACCCTGTATCTATTCCGAAGGATAAACACAAGACTTGAGGATGAGGCTCGATCCAATAAACTAAGGAAAGTATGATGTCTGTTTGGTCTGCGAAATCTTTGTATTTGCCGACATGTTTCCCCTATTTAATATAAAGAATTATATAGGGTTTATATTACGATGGGTTCAGACATGCTTCCTACAAGGTCAAGCCCCTATAGTTAATTACATCTTAAATGACCAAAGTCATCTAAGAAGACTTTCGATAAAAATCAGGAAATATTTTCTTCAAGGAGTTTTAAAGGGTAGGACTCTTCAATGAGATCGGACGTAGAGCTGTGAAAGGGGAGTGGTTCAATTTTGAAACATTTTACTATAGAATCCAAAGGAGGAAGAACTACAGGATGTCATGGATCGTAGAGGAGAACCTCGGTGACTTCCCAAGCTATCCTAATGTTTGGTTTGAATTTAGAAGAGAAAAATTTAAGTGTCTTATCCTGCCATTTTTATTAGTTAGGGCTTACATTTGTATGAAATGATCGCACAAATAGCCTGGAAGATATGAGGATTTAGGTTGTGACTAACGACAACCTCGGAATCCTAAGATGAGTTAGGGCTTATATGGTATAGCAGGGCTATACAAAGGCCTAAAGATAAGGTGAGGATTTACATTGCATAAGCAAGCAACCTCAAATTCCTGTGGCTTTGTTGTTTATGTCTAAGGAAGGAGTATTGGTTTAGCTCGGGAAGACAGGTTCTACTGTTGAAGATGGCCATGCTGCCCACCATGCTAGCTCCAAGCCCCTGCCGCGACGAGTTTGAATTTTCTAGTGTGTCAAGTTATAATGTCAAATTAGGTGGCCCTATGGTTGATGTTCTGTAAATTTTATAGGGGCATATTATAGTTGATTAGAGCAACACCAGTTAGGATCCTACGGTACCCTCATTCTGACATCATTATTTTCTATTGGATTCACTTAGTCTAAATGAACTTACTAAACTCAACTTAATGAGTTTCATAATTTCATTTAGACCGTGGGAAGCCTCGTTAGCAACCGTAGGTTACCTCCTCTGAGGGATTCCTGATCATCGGATAGAGACATCTTAATTTAGTTGCAATTGTAGTTTTGTGTGATGTTTGTGATTAAATTTTGAGTTGTTTTATATTTTGAGTGTTGTGGCGGTGGATTTTATCTTAGTTGATTTTAGTTTTTGTTTTGGTTTTGGTTTTGGTTTTAGTTAACATGCAAGTTTATGTTGTTTCCATACATGCAGGTAAATGCAAGTATAAAAGGAAGCAACGTAAGCATAAAGCATGTAAGCAAAAGGCAGAAGAAAGACGGTACTATAAACTGTTAAAGCGTACATGGCGAGTCTTCTCGTTCCACCACCTGAAACTTTAGAATGCATGTGATGGCATTTATGAAGAGCAGGAAAACTAAAGTTCTCGTGGTTTTCCTAACTCTATGTTGTATTTTGGTGGGTCCTTAGGAGTTTAATTAAGGATGATTTTGTGAAGCAAAACATATTAAGTTTAGTAGATCTCAAAGGTATCCAATAGATCTATAGAAAGAAGCAGGTATGTGCTACTCTCTCGCTGCCTAGTGAAAAATCCCAAGTTCTTTTAAACTTATTATGTTGCTTGATAATTCATCTTGTAAATACCCTTAATGCTCAGTGAACACTGATGTCTCAATTATTTCTAAGAATAAGGTAATTATCACTTGTGATTCAATTTTAGAATTATGTGGGTGAAGACCCTTAAAGCGGCAAGTTAGTGTTGTTGGAACACTTGGACAAATTTTAACCCTAATTGGGCTTCGTGGTGTTTCAAGAATGTTTGATTATGTTATGTTTATTTCTCTAATCCTCATTTAGTCAATTTTGATTTGGCCTAAGTCACCACTAAGCCCTTAAGACCTAGGTGAGTGTCTTAATTAGTTTTGAAAAGGTTAAGCTTTAATCCTTCATGATTCATGATTTGGATTTTATTTGAAAATCAAGATAGGGGTACTAAATTGATTAATTATTGACTTCAAAATTCATACCCCGAAGTCCACGAACATTTAATTTTAATAACCTTCCAAATTTTTAATCACTTAATTTTAATAACTTTTCTGTTTAATGAGGAAAGTGAGATTGGTTTCTACCGATTAACCCCTTGTGTTTCAAGCATCAAATAAATTGATTAAGATCAGAGGTTACCCATTTCCCTCCTTGACTTAAGCCTAAATGTTAATTAAGGCTAAATTTCCAAAATTACACATTTGCCCCTAAGGCTCTAACACTTAATAATTTGTCAAATTCAATTGAAATGACTTTTGAAATTTTTATCCTACCTCATTCATGGGTCAATTAAGACATAAGAGGAGAAAATGTGATTTCTCAGAATTTAATTTATTTTATATAATAATTTTCATGCAAAAATAGGATTTTTCAAAGAAAATTCCCAACTTGACCAAGGTGAATTCTAATCCTTTGAAATTTTTACTGAAGTTAGACATAGACTATAGAAGCCTTTGGACCAAATTTCATGATTTTTTGAATTCTTTGTGATTTATTAGAATTATTTTAAGTTTTGGGTTATTTAAAAAAAAATATTTTAACTAATGAAAATAAAGTTTTGTATTTTTAAAAAATCTCTCTAAGGTTAGAGAACCTTGAGGAGCAAATTTCATATTTTTTTTTATTTTTCTTTGATTTATTGGAATTATTTAAGTGAAAAACTCATTTTTAGCCTTTAAAAATTATTTTTAAGCTTTGAAATTCAATATCTTTATTTAGAAAATCAGTAAAATTATTGTAATTGTTCCTAAGTGAATAGGAAGCAATTTAGAACATTTTCATGAATTTTATTATTTTTGTGTTTTTTATGAATTTTTAATTATTTTAAATATTTAAAATAGGTTAAAAATCAAGTTTTTAATTCTAAATATTATTTTATTTTTATAAAATATCTTTCATCATAGAAAACGCAAGACACTAAGTTTCATAATTTTTTGAGTTATATTTTAATTTTTAAAAATCATTTATGTGTCAAAAGTGATATTTATCTTTAAAAATCAACTTAAGTTATCAAATGAGCTCAAAATATTTTTAAATTTTTATAATAAGTTCTTTGGATCATAAACCACAATGGAGATAAAAATCAATTCATTTAAATTTTTATATTTTTCAAAATTAATTATTTTAGTGATTTAGTGTTTGCAAAATTTAAGTACATTTTAAATGACTTGACCATGGAATTATTTCCAAAAACTCCTCTAGTCATAGTGGACCTTCCAAAACTTCTTACAATTTTCTAATCAATATGCTAATTTCCATGATTATTTTAAGGAAATAATGTGCAAGATCTTGAAAAATATGGATCTTTGTATAGGAATCTCCTGTGATTTTGGAAAAATCAGAAGATGTTTCCCTTGACAGAGGCTACAACATGCTAAAATTTCAAGCCAAGGTGATGTATCAATATGCATGGAGAATTAAATGATCCCAAACAGTGTTAAATTAATTAAAAATATTTTATGCATCAAATGGACCTGAAGTTTATTCCACATTATTCTTCTCTGCTCATTCAGTAAGAGGGTATTTTTATTTTATTTTTGTGATTTTTCTACATAAAGTTATGGTTTTTCTAAGTTAGAGGTACTTAAATAAATAGAAAAAACCCTATTTTTATATGCAAACCGCGCGTGCCACCTCAACCTACGATGGCTCTGAAGGCATGTGTGGCGAGCTCTGGTTGGACGCCGCCGTCCACGTAGCTACTGACTCGGCCCACTGTTTATGTCCCGAAGCGTCGTTCCGCTTGATCTCCTCCATCCATTTGACATACGCTTGATCAAATGACTCCCCATCATCATCCCCGATAGAATGATCCCGTGACAGTCCACACTAAAACCTTAAGATCTCGACCTAGACTCAACCAAATCACTTCGGGTTTGATCCTATGGACTCTTCTAAGTGAGACGAGCACATCCATACGGTAATCATGCAATTAAATTAAATCTAATTAAATGGAGAATCAAAATAGGCTCGAGATGAAGTGAGGTTTTATACCTTTGCTCTGAGAAGTGAAGCTTTGGTCAAAGGGTCTTGGCACTTTCATTATGATCCAAAGAGGCAAGGGATTGAGTCCCTGGTCTTAGTGTAAGGCCTAGGTATGAATTCGATCACGGGTGAATTTGGGTGTTGGTCTAGAGCAATGGTAGAAGCTCTGTGGATGGGTGATTTTATTTGGTTTTGACTTCTTTCACTATTGTGAAGGTGTGGGTGGAGTTAATTTGAGTTTGAGTGTACTGTGGAGGTGTATTGGGTTCTGTCCTGGTTTCTGACAAGGTTCCAAGCTCAAAATTGAGCTCCGACAATGGCAATTGGTGAGGGAAAATGGTTGGTATGCACTGAAGAGATCTTAGGGAAGCTTTGTGTGAAGCTTCGAGAGGTCTCACTGAGGAAATTTCAGCACTTAGTTTAACGGGGAGGTGACCTTTTTATAAAAATGGGGTTATGGTGGATGTCATGGTCAATTAGGAAGTGTAATATGGTGCTTAGGTAGAGGGCGGATGAGCTTCATAGTTTGATTTGGATGAGCTGGCCTCTAGGTTTGATTTGAGTGAAGTTCCATGGGGGTGGCTCTTGGTTTTGAGCTTTTCCGGCCACTAGGCTAACCGGGCGGCTAGGGTGAGTTGGCTAGGAGCTCAGGAAACCTGGGGGAATATGTCACAGCAGTTTAGTGCAATAATACCTAACTTTGGTAAGGATATCTTAAGCACATGCATTTTTGGAAATAATATACCTTGATTTGGGGACCTTTAGTACATGGCTGGATTTATGTGATTTCATGGTGTTTGTTTTGGTCACTAAGTCCAACAAATGGCTGTGATGGAGTTAATTTGGTGACTTAAGGGTGGTTAGGTCACATTTAGTGCATGGGTCCAAATGGGTGCAAATGACCAAGTCTTGGGTTTGGTCTAGGCTAGCCATGTCAATTGGCCCAATTAATTATTGAATTTGGTGTAGATGATCATAAGAAACAACTTTACTACAGAATTGAAATGGTTTTGAGTTCAATTGAAGGGTCAATTTGAGGGAATTTTGATTTTTAGTAAGTTTGGTCATGTTGTGCTAGGCTTGGGTCTAGCTTGTGTTAGCCTTGGGCTAAGTCCAAATTTAATGTTTTGAATGGTCAATATAGACCTCATGAAGAGTTTTCAACATGAATTGGATGCCAATTTGGTGGTTAAGGCAATCAATTGGGTGAAATTTGAGGACTTAGCCAATTTAGGGCTAAATTTGGGAATTTGGGATTTAGGCCAAAATCAAATGGATTTGAGACTTCACCAAGGCCAATTGATGATTGATTTTCATGTATAGGAATGTTATTAAAATTTTGCAACATTAATTGAGGCCAATTGACTAGTCTATTAGTTCAATTTGGTGAAATTAGGTCATATGGTCAAAATTGGGGATCAAAATTGGGCTCAAATCATGGAAAAATTGAGCTTGAATTTGATTTAGTTTTGTCATATCAAAATAGAATTTGAATTTAGGATTGGAATTGGGGTCAATTGTGATCAAATTGATGAACATTTGAGTTGAATTTGGGGAAATTTGGGTCTTTAAAGGAGTATTTGGGGATTTTCGATAAAGATGGTCAAATTGACCAAATTGGGTCATGTGGTAGTTTCAAGAAATGAAATTTGTATTATTTGGGATTTTTTGGGATTTTTTGGGAATTTTTGGAATTTTGGGCTATGGAGGGGTATTTTGGTAATTTGGGGGTGTTTTAGGGGTAAAAGGCCAAGATGGGTATTTTGGCAGAGTTGAGGTACCAACCATCATAAACAAGCCATGGACCAATTGAAACCCCATTTTGGGTCCTCTACATAGTTGTCTTAGCCAAACCATAGCCATTGGGCTGGTAGGTTTAGGGGACCATCTACATGAGTATCCGAAAAAGATCAAGGGATCTAGGCTAGAAATTTGAGTTTAGGGTTGTGAGTGATTGTGGGTGCAGATAAATGTAGTGAGTGTAGTGAGTGTGTTAGCTCCAGATCAACACCTATGGTTAACTCTAAGGTCCAGCAGTCTTAAGGGTGACTCATCTTGAGTTTCCCCCAAAGTGACCCCACGTACTAAGTTTTTAGAGGTTGAGACCAACATGTGGAACTTCAAGTTGAGTAGAGAAGAGTTTGGAATTTCTAGTGATTGGTATTTAAGGAGTTTTTCTGACCTTGGGAAAATTATGGTAGGTTTCTAAGGACTTAAAGATATTTCTCTAAAAGTTCATAATTTTTGAAATTATAAATAATTTTTAATAATTAAATTATTCCATAGAGTAATTAATTAATTAAAAATTAAATATAGTTAAATAAAAATTAAATATAATTAATTAAATTATAATTTCATGTCCAAAATATTCTACTCATTTTTTTGAGTTCAGTGGTATTTTTGTTTTATTTTTTTGATTTTTGTGTGTCAAGATATGAATTTTTAAAGTTTTGGACATTTTATGAATTTTTGAGTTTCCTACTTAAAGGAAATTCCACACAGCCGCTGAGTCATATATCATATTTTTCGAATTCTGACGCGACACTATTTGATTGGGCAAGGTTTCCACGCAGACAACCACGTGGCCTGCGGTTTTATATGGGTTGTATGGACGAAACCGTGGTCCGACGAGATCTCGACCGTCCATTTTTAATACATAAAAAATGGATGGCATCCCTTCATCTTCCCCAAACAGGCATTTCCAGTGGACCGCTTGTGATCTAAGCGTAAGATCTTGCTCATATATTGATTTGAACTTTTGAGGATTGTTGCATAAGCTTCATCATGGAAAAAAGAACATATCCATATGGATTTATGGTTGTTTTGAATTTGTTTGTTTAACAAAGGTCTAAACCGAATGTGAATTAGGTTAATATTGCCATACCTTAGTTTAATGAGGTGAAGCCTCAATCAAATTTGATAGGATCAATTGTTACGTGCTTGCAAAGCTCCTGGTAGGTCCAATTTGAGGTGAAATTGACTCTATGTAGGAGTTCAATGAAATGGTGAACTCGGTTTCACTGAACTCTATGGTAGAGGCTATGGGAAGGTCCAATTTCAGTGGAAACTTCTTCTTACACCTCAGCAAGATGAAATAAGAGTTAAATGGTAGATTTGGAGGGTTTGGCTTTACACTTCAAATTTGTTCTATTTTTTAGGGTTTCGGGTTGGTCAAATTGAGGAAAATTGGTGAGCTCTATCGCTCGATTCCATGAGGGTTCAATTGCTCAAGATATGAGAAGTATTTTTGGTTTTGGTAGTTTTGAGAATTGAATAGTATTTAGGTTTTTTCAATTTCTCCTCCTCCTTTTTTAGCTCATGGGTTTGGTCCATTTTGTAGTCATTTATGTTGGCTACGGGACTTAAGTTCATTTGGGGAAGGTGATGGAGGTTGTCTCTAACTTGTGAATAAGTCTCTTAACCCAAAATATTTAGGGAGATAGTTTTCAATTCATTATCTCCATGGATTTCCATTTAAATTGATATTTGAACTCATATTTTGGCCCCCTTTCATTGGCTAACTTGGGTGGCAGATGAGGCAGCTTAATTGGCTTGAATCAGCCTTCACCATATGAGTTCTACTGGTCATTCAATGTATTTGAGAGTGGGGTGACACATATCCCTTTACCCTTAATTTTTTAATGTAATGTTCCTCATGTTCATGATGGCTTTAATTATGAATGGATAAAGCTTAGAGAAGTCTTCTCCTCATTTGAGAATGGTTAAGGTGAGTGGTGATTCATCCAAGTCATTCCTTCAGCTATTTATAAGAAGATAACACCTCTTTACCCCTTTATGATAATGTCATCATGAGCTTTAACCTAGGCTAACCATGGTGGCTCATAAATTTTTCAATGGGTCGTGGGTTGTTATAAAAGATTCCATGGGTCATGGTAATACTTTCAGTTCAAGTTCAGGTGGTTTAATACTTGAAGGAATAAGATTTTTATTATCATTTTCCATCAAATCTAAAATTCAAAATTTATCCTAAATATAATCTAAATTTTCTTCTTTTCTTTCATCCTCATTTTCACTAAATACTTCTTACTTTAATTTTTCTTCAAACTCTTTCTGAAATTGCTCATTACTTAGATAATCAATAACTTCCATCCTAAAACATTCATTGTCTTTCTCTATTACAGGATATTTCATAGCTTTTGCATTATTAAATTCTATTTCTTGATCATTAACTCTCATTATTAATTCTCCTTTTGCACATCTATCACAGCTCTCCCCGTTGCAGGAAATGGTCTCCCTAAAATAATAAAATTCTCTTTATCTTCCTCCATATTAATACATCTTCTATCTCCTTTAGGATAAGTGATTGATCGATCAACTAACTGAAGAGTTACAGTAGTAGGGGAAATCTCTCCTAAATTTAAAATTTTAAAAATTAATAGAGGCATAATATTGATACTTGCTCCTAAACCACATAATGCTTTTCCATAAGACTTTTCACCAATTGCACAAGGTATAGTAAAACTATCATGATATTTTAACTTTTCAGGAAGCTTTTTCTAGATAGAGCGCTACACTCTTACCTAAGTGCAACAGTCTCATGATCTGCAAACTTCCATTTTCTTGTTTAGTATATCTTTCATAAATTTCACATAACTTGACATTTGTTCCAAAGCCTCAATGAAAGGAATGATTATCGTTAACTTTTTAAGGATTTCCAAAAATTTTGTAAATTATTTCTCCTCTTTCTTCTATTTTAGTCGTTGAGGAAACATAGGTAATGGTTTTTCTTCGGGAACTTGTGTTTATTCATTTTCATTATGATCACTTTCCATCTCTTCCTTCTCCTCATCAACTTTACTTTCTCTTTGGATTCTTGTTTCAACTTCTTTTTCACTTTGTAATTGAATTGCTTTAGTCTGTTCCTTATCTTGAACTTTGGGATTAACTTCCACAGTACTCGGAAGATTTCTTGAAGGTTTTCTACTAAGTGCAGTAGCAATATGTCCAAATTAATTTTCAATATTTCTAATAGCAACCTCTTGATTTTAAATTTGATTTCTCATATTCAACATGACATCTTCCATTGTTAACTTCTTTTCCTTAACTTGTGGGTTAGGGTTAGAGTTAAATCTAAGAGGATAATAAGGTTGATAATTATGATTTCCTTGGTTATTTAAATTTCTTGAGGGGTTCATTAAATTGTTATAATTATTCCAACTAAAATTAGTTTCATCTATGATTTTAATAGTTAGAATAAGGATTGTTATTTTGACTACTAATAACATTCAAAGTTTCATAAGATGATTGAGTATCAATTATCTGCCCTATTGAATTTTTTTTTAATACAAGTGGTATTTGAGAATAATTCACGCGAATTTAATCAATCTTTTTTGATATAGCAGCAATTTGAGATGCTAAAATAGACATTACATCAGATTCATGAAAACTTGCTACTCTCTCAGGATTTACCCGTTCAGAGGGTCATTGAAAACTATTAGTAGTCATTTCTACTATTAAAGAGTATGCTTCATCAAAAGGTCTTAACATTAGATATCCACTTGCAGCAGCATCTATAATAGATCTAAGTGATCCTACTAATCCATTGTAAAAAGTTTGAATTATTAACCAATCTGGTAGAGCATGGTGTGGATATTTTTTAAGGAGATCCTTAAATCTTTCATAGGCTTCATATCGTGATTCCCCTTCAAAATGACAAAAAGATGCAATATCGTTTCTGAGCTTAGCAATCTTTGAGGGTGGAAAATATTTAGCCAAGAATTTTTTTGATAGTTCTCCTCATGATCCAATAGATCCAGGTGTTAATGAGTTTAGCCAAGCTTTGGCTTTATCCCTTAATGAAAAAGGAAAAAGTCTAAGCCTAACAACATCATTAGGCACTCCGTCATATTTAAAAGTAGCACAAATTTCAAGTAAACTAGCAAGATGTAAGTTAGGATCATCAGTAGGTGTTCCTCCAAACTGATTATTTTGTATTATTTGGATAATAGTAGGTTTAAGCTCAAATGAATTAGCAGCAACATCAAGATTTTAAATAATTAAGTGAAGTTCATCTGTTGTTGGGTTCACATAATCTTTTAAAGATATTTTTTGATTTTCATTTATTTGATTATCTAAGTTATTCGCCATTATGTTCAAAATTTTAATTTTTTTTATTGTTTCTAAATTTTTCTAATAGTACGTTCTAATTTTGAATTCTAAGGTACTAAACTTTTAGATCCAATATTTCGCATAAACAAATATAATAACCAAGGAAAAATTTCTTAAAAATACTCTTAAATAAATAGTTATATATATATATATATATATATATATATTTTTTTTCTTATTTTTTTCTTAATTTTTTATCTCTAAATTTCGTAATTTACCGAATCTATTTAATTTACTGTTACCTTCCTCGTTAACAACGCCAAAAACTTTATCCCAATTGAATATAGTTGTGTAAAATTTATAATGTTGACTTCGCTTTACAATGGTGCCAAAAAGTTGATGTGGTATTTTAGTAATAATAATGTTAAGCTCTTAAGATTGAGATTCTACACAAGTATACGTATTGCTATCAAATAATATAACACTTTTTGTTTAAGTCCCAAATATTGATCCCACGGGGAATGTTTAAATTTGAAATGATAAATGAACTAGGAAATTTAGAGAAATCAAACGAAATTACTGCCACCAATTTTGAATGTTTAAGATACTATCAAAGCTAAGTTATTTACTACTAGCAGAATTTAAAAGCAGGTTTTTAAATTAATAACTACAAAACTATATTAATGTCATGAAGTTTTCTAATATGAAAAAGTAACTTTCCCACTACAATGAGTTTTTGGTGAAATGATGTGAGATAAATGATTTATATATGTATTGTGCCAAATAGGAGTAATTATAATTCTCTGCCCTGATTCAGCGTTATAGAAAGTAATTGGTCAATCTTAGATTTAGTCCCTAAATTTGTGGCTAGGCTAGGAGGATATGGCTCCCACTCCAGAGCTCCCACTTCCCTTCCCCTAAAAGCTAACTCTTGCTTTAGCTTTTAAACGCTAAGATCAAATTGGAGATTTTTAATTTGTCACCCTATAAATTTCCAATTCTACAGCCAAAAAAAGTATATTTCCTTATTTATTTGCATTTAATTTCATAAACAAAATACTCCTTTATGGACTTAAATGTGATTCTCACTCTATTGTAGAACTCATACTCCATTTTCCAGATCATATGTTTCACAACATATTTTAACAATTCAATTGGCCAGATCGAAAAGTAAACTAAGAGCGAAGTTGAAAATCCATCACAATTTATTTTAAATTTTAATATTGACACATCCACATTATCTCTTCCTCTCAGCATATCTCAGAGTAGGGAGAATAATAAAGGAAACTACTTAGACTTCATGAAAAAGATACAACAAAACATAAATTTTATATTTAACAGAAAGTTCATATAGTAATTATAAACAAACAACACTTATCTTAAACTCTTTCTCAAAGCAAATCCTTTGATGCCTCTCTTAGGAAATGTAAGAAGAAGAAATCTCTCACTTCTCTTCCTCTCCAACACTTCTTAGAGAAGAGTTCACACTTAAACTCACCACAAAAACTCAAAACTACAAAAATAATATCTAACTAATGGTGTGGAATGGAGTGGAATGTAGGTGTGTGAAGAGAAAAATTGAATTGAGTGGAAGAAGTTGAAATAATGCGAGGGGGGTTCTGATCAAATTTTGGCCCTTAATAGAGCTTAGGTCAGTTCTCCAATAAATGCATAAAATAAAACTCTTCAGAAAGTATCCAAATTCTTCGAATCTTCTAGATATAGGGCTTCTACCAACATAAGCATCGTCGGCGCCAGTGCTCCGCTAATTAATTCCCAAGTTTCTACCAAATGGTGTCGTTGTTGCCCAATCTAGCACTATCAGTGGTGACTCTTGTTCTGCATCCTTTCTATAAGTTTGCGTCGTCTGACGTCTTTCTGGCGTCGTCTACGTTGAGTAATTCCTCTAAATCTCTATTTTTACTCCAAATTTCATCCTTTCTGCTTCCTTTTTTCTTCAATTCCCAAAAATCAATAACTTGGAAGAAAACATAAAAAAAACATTCCCTTAAAGTTCAATATCACTAAAAAAAGGGTATAAAACATAGGTCTAAAAATGCATATATTTTTGGTGCATCACTTGAATCCTTTTGGAAAGCTCATATGGGTGGACCCAAACTCTTAGCCCTTGGCTAAGAGGGTTAGGACTAGCATATTGAACATCCAAAGTGAGTCATCATATGGTTCTCTTGACTTGGAAATGACTTCATGGCTTACCTACTAACTTTAGCTCAAACTTTCATCAAAATTACCAAAGTACCCCTATAACCCTAATTTTTGCTAAAATTCCCAAAATTGCCCAAAATACCCAAATCTGTCCAAAAGTCATTTCAAACCATCCACCACTACCCAAATTGATCAAAATCACCAAATTCCCAAGATACCCCAAAATTGCCAAAATAACCAAAATGTCTGTCATGACCAAAAAAATTCAAATATTTTGAAAATTCCCAAAAGTTTCAAAATTATCTCAATTATCCCCAAATCAATTTGAACAACTCTTGTAGACTCAATTCAGTCAAATTGACTCATTTTGACCAAAAGCCCCAAACTGCCTTTAAGGGCCTAACTTCCCCAAATTAGCCTCAATATCAAACAAATTGACCCCAATATTGCCCAATTTCAATTCCAAACCAAAATTAAACATCCTTAATACCAATTGAAACCAAGTAAAAACCAAATTTGACCTAATTGCGACCTCAATTTCAGCCAAACCCAAGTCTATCCCAAAATCCCCAAATTGATCTTATGTCCAAATTCCACCAAATTGGCCTTCCAATTCAACTCAAATGCACTTGAAATTCTTTCAAAACTCTTCATTACATCTCCCTACACAAAATTAAACATTTAATGGACCCAAATTTTAGCCTAAATTCACCCTAATTTTAAAAGCCCAAGCCCACCACATTTAATTCCAAAAACTAAAATCCAAAGCCAAAATGGCATGAAATTTTTTCCCATCAATAAATTTAATTAAAATCATTCCCTAAGTTTTAAAATCATGATCAAGTCATAGAGGATCCATATGAGCCTTTGCCATAAATCCAAAAATTCCCCATAAAACCAAACTCCACAAAATTTCCCCATAAATCCAAAAGTCCCTTTTAATGCAAATTGACCAAGCCATAGGTGAGACATATGAGCCTTTGCCACCTCTCGAAGCTATTAATGGAAAAATGTGGAGCCACTTTAAATCTCCCTTAAAAATATTTTAACTCTTTTAATGACACACTCTAACCCATGCTTATCTAAATCCTTTGGATAGGGACCACTCCTCACTAATTAAGCTGAGCCGAATGATCTCCTCTTTGGCCCAAACCAGCCTTCGTGGGTGAGCTCAACCCAAATCCATGCTTTAACCTAAATTGACCCAAAAATAGGTTTACCCCCATTCCTCTTTAGTCCAAGACCTTTCCAAATGACCAACCTCAATTGACTTCACCGAAACCAAGCCCTGATCCCCTTGATCAAATGGTGACCTGACCTTAGCCGGTCAGCTACCTTGGCTGTCGGAAAACTCCATGTCCAATGTGGAGCAAGGAGTTAAACTCAAATTTTCACCCAACCAACCTGGCTCACTCCAATTGGATTTTTTCCTCTTCCTTCCCTCCACCTAAGCACTACTCTCCACCCACTGGTCAGTCATGGTTGTCACCATAACCCTCTCTATTTAAACCCCACTCCTCCATGGTCAAAGGGTAGACCAACCAAATCCTTAACCAAACTCTACCAAAATTTCACCAGATCTCCCTTAAAACTTCCTAAGAACAATCTCACCATCCTTAGCCACCCAAGTTCACTGCCTGAGCTCAATTTTGGAGCTCAAAATTAGGTCGAGACCGAGACATCATTCCCCAAAGCTCCACAGTGCCCCAAAGTCTGGTTAATTGCACCCATACCCTCCCTAGAGTAAAAAAGGAAGATCCCCCACAAAAGCCCCATCACCAGACCACCCTAGCATAGACTTTGATCAACACCCAAAATCGGCCTCGATTGAATTTGGGTATAGGCAATTCACCACAGCTTAAGGCTTCATTTAGGAGCTCTCTAGTCTCAACTCAAGCTTCTAGAAGTACCCAATCGAGGCCAAACCTCTTGGTCATAGTCTAGACGCATCTCTAAGAATAAACCACACTTGATTTGGTTGAGTATCGATGAAGATCTTAAGGTTCGAAGTTTAACGACTCTTGGGCAAGGGAGATCGGAGATGATGAAAGGATGTTGTCCATTTTCACGTGTATTGAAGGGACACTCTGGATTGCATCCGACAAGGTGATGGTGCGCGAACCACGAGACACAATGCACTGAGGTGGCTAGTAGCATCAAATGGCAAAGCACCACATGTCTTTTCAGAGCCTCCCTAGGTTGAGCTGGATAAGTAGATAAATAAGTCTTTTTATGATTTATTTAAATGCCAGAACTTCAAAATTTCATATCTTTTTATAGAAAAATCATAAAAATAAAAGGAAAATATCCTCATGCTCAGTTAACAGAGGAGAATAATGTGGAAATAATTTCATGACTATTTGATGCATGTGTGATTTTTAACTAATTAAATAGTTTATTTCTTACTTGGATTCTCCATTTGCATGGACATTTCACCATGACTTGATTTTTGGGGCTTTTGATCTCTTTGTCATGAGAGATCTTCCCTGATTTTTCCAAGGTCAGGGGAGGTCTCTAGGTAAGGATCTCTATTTTTCAAGCATGTCAAGTTTGTTTTGGTAAAATAATTATAATGATTAAAATATTTATTAGAAAAATAAAAAACTTGTTTTGTTATGTTCATTGTGGTCAGACGACCTTAGGAAAAAATACAAACTTGGTTTAACCCATTAAAAATAACCCTAATTGTCATTAAACCCAAAAAATGAAATATAATTAAATTGGACAAAATATAAAAGAAAATTACACAAAAAACTATTTTCCACTATAAATTAATATCAGAGGAGCTTCCCATAAACATTGCAAGTCAATTGGAATTAATTTGACCACTAAAATGGAATAATTAAGTGAAATTACAATTTTGGCACTAAAATAATTATAATAATTAAAAAACAATTCAAAAAATCAATAAATTGGTTTTGGAAGCTCCTTATGACTAGAGGAACGTAAGAAAAATAATAGTGGAATTAAAATAAATAATTTTTATTTAAGCAATTTATCAATATTTAAATAATTAAAAATTAATTAAAAATCATAAAAATTGTAAAATTGTAAAAACATACTAAAATGTCACATTTGGCTTCCTGATCAATTAAGACTAATTAAAATAATTCTCCTAACTTCCTAAGTAAAGATATCAATTTTTAAAGGCTTAAAACTATTTTTCTAAATTTTCACCACAAAATTTGAAATTTGTTTCTTTGTGTTTTCTTAACTCAGAAAGATTTAAGAAAAATATATAATTTAATTTTCCATTTAAATAATATTTTATTATTAATTAATACTCAAAAAAAAATTCTAATACTTAAATTAAACCTCTAAAATTCATGAAAGTTGGTCTAAGTGGTCCTCTAACCTAGGTGAACCTCCAGTATTTTTCTTAAGGACAGTGGTTTTGTTTTGGTTGAGTTATTGAATTTTAATCAAAAATCCCTTTTTTTCTTTAAAATAATTATAAAATTAAATAAATTCAGAAAAATCACATTTTTCTACTTTGATGTTTTGATTAACCCATGACTGGGGTAGCATAAAAATTTTAAGGTCATTTGAGTTTAATTAATGAATTATGAGGTGTTAAGGCCTTAAGGGAAAATGGTAATTATGGAATTTAAGCCTTAATTAATAATTAGGCCTAACCAAAGGGTAAATGGGTAATAAGTGATCTTAATTGACTTATCTAGATGATTAAAATATTAAAGGGATAAATGGTACCAACCAATCTCACTTTGGTCTCATCAAGGATAAATTTGTAATTTCTTAAATTGATGAAATTTGGAAGAGTAGTAAAATAAGAAGATATTGAGGTTGGGGGTTTGACTTTGGAAGACCATAACCCACTGATTTAAAGCCCCAATTAATGGGTTTAAAATGATTTATGATTCCTCATAAGGATTAAAAGTATAAATATTTAATTTTTTTCTAAAAAATATGAATCACCCATTAAGTTTTAAGGGCTTAGTAGTGAATTAATCTTATTCAAAATCTTGTCGAATGAGGTTTAGAAAATGATCTATAGTTAATTTCAAACATTTAAAAAAAAACACTGCATGCCCATCTTCGAAAATTAAACTGGCTAAGGTTCTTAATTAAGTCGAATTGCCCTTAAGGGATTTTTCACGTATATTTCTTAAGTGAAACATCAAATTATAATTGCCCCACTTAAAGAGATAGTCAAAATATCAAGGTTCATCGAGTGTAAGGGTATGAGTTGGGTTAGCCACATAGAAAACATAAAAAGACCAAAATGAACTCGAGACGATTCGAGGGGCTGTAAAATGTCTAGGATATTAGCTACGACCCTTCCATGATCCTTTAGGAATCTCAGAGGACACTTGGACATATTATGATTTACTTGATGGAGTCATCCCCATATAAAACTAAATTGGACCTATTAGGGTATGACATAGGGTTTGGTAGACACACCTCAAACCTGTGTTCTCTATTTTTTTTACAAGCATGTTTTAATTCTTGCAAAATTCTATATATGCTTTAAAAGTACTGACCTTTCTGGTGGAGGAACGAGAGAAATCAACAGGTACGCTTTTATGTTACTGCATTGCAATTTACTTTTTTGTGCCTCTCATTTCCTACTTGTAAATTTGCACGTTATACAGCAAAGTCTCCCCGCACGTCAAATCTGAAAATTTTAGGATAGTCACAGAATTGAATCAAAAACCAAATTTAAAAAATAAAAACAAGATAAAATTCACCGCCAGAATAGTCAAAATATATAACACCTCAAAATTTAGTCACAAAAAAAATAACAAAACAAAAATTGCAACTAAATTAAAATGCTTCTATCGGATGATCGAGAATTTCTCGGAGGAGGTAACCTACGATTGCTAACGAGATTTCCCATGGTATAAATGAAAGCATGGAACTCATTGAGTTGCGTTTAGTAAATTCATTTGGACTAAGTGAATTCAAAGAAAATTGTGGTGCCGGAACAAGGGAACCGTGGGATCCTAACCGACATCGCTTTATTCAACTTTAACCCCCTCATAATAAGTCAATTTAACTTGTCATTTAAACCTTTAAACCTTAGAATTGAGGATTGCCACTTCACCGAGGAGCTTGGAGCTATCATTGTGGGTAACCTTCTATAATCAAATGAGGATCTGCAACAACACAAGGATCTACAACAACACAACTTCCTTAGAAATTAAATAACAAGCCATAAGATCTCAAGGTCGTCTGCCTAGTGCGACATAAATCCTTAACTTCTATTTAAGCCTTTGTATAGCTCTATTATACAATTTAAGCCCTAACTCGCCTTATGATTCTGAGGTTGTCATTCGTCATGAACTAATTCCACGCAACTTCTAGGATATTTGTGTGATTGTCTCACAATAATGTAAACCCTAATTAATAAAATTGGCAAGATGAAACACATAATTATTCTTGAAATTTAAGCTAAACAATAGGATAGCTTGGGAAGTCACTGAGGTTCTCCTCAAGATTCATGACATCCCCTAGTTCTACTTCCTTTGGCTTCAAAAATAAATGTTCCGAATTTGAGTCATTCCCATTTCACACCTCTTTGTTCAATCTTTTGAAAAGTCCTATCCTTTGAAATTCTTGAAGATAATATCCTCTAATTTTTATCGAGATTTTTCTTACGTTACTTCGGTTATCTATAATGTAATTAACTATAGGGGCTTGCCTTTAAAAGAAACTTTCAAAAACCCAGCTTAATATAAACCTGATCACTGGATACCTAATGTTTATGCACAGTATAACAGTAATTTTTATGGCATTTTTCACTTATGTTTCCTTATTTTGCAACAAAACCAAAAACTTGATCCTAAATAAAAATAAGAATTTAACTTTTTAATTTATATATATTTGTATTGGGATACTACATAAGTATGAGTAGCGTTATCAAGTAATATATGACTTTTTGTTTAAGACCTGAATATCGAACCCACAGAGAAGATTATGTAATATGCATCTTTTAAAAATTTTTCTATTTTTAAAAATATAATTACATAAACTAAAAATGATTTTTGTAGGAATTTAAAATTAAAATCTTCTTGGTATATTTTTATATTTTAATGAAACAATAAAAAGATAACAAAAGTTTTTGTAGAAGAAAAGTATTTAATAAAAAAATATCTTTTTTTTATCATGAATTAGTAATAAGCATAAAAATTTTTTTGTGGAAGTATGCAAATTGTGTTGTGTCAAATAAGAGCAATAATATTCTTTACCCTAACCAAAGATGCTATAAAGAACATTAGTTAACTTAAAGTTTGAGTAGTTCTGAAGACCGGATAGGCAGGAAAGATACTAGCTCTCACTCTAGAGTTCCCTCAATTCCATCCACCTTGGGGCTAACATTCTCGTATCAGAACCTAAAATAATAAACCAAGTTGGGAGCTTTAACTTGTCCCTTTAAAGTCCTCTAACTCTACACCCATCAATGAATATTTTCCTATTTATTTGCACTCAATCATATGAATTACATTCTCATTCATACAATCTCATGTGATTCTTTCCAATTTTTGACTGAGACAATATCAGCCCGGTTCTTATATGTTCTCATAACAAATTTTAACATCTGGATTGACCAAATCAAGAAGTAAATGAAGTGCATGGATTTAAATCATCACAACTTCTTCCAACAATAAAGATCAATACTCTTCACGACTTCCATCCAAAACTTAATTACTTATTATTTTAAGAACAAAGATAAAGAATGTTACTCAGAATCCATGGAGAAAATAAAACCACACTTTACTTTAAAAGAAGAATCATTGTCAAACCAACAACAAGTCTCTATTAAAACCAAAAGTAGCCTAAAACAAAAAGATAAAAAGTTATCTCAAGTCCTTTACCAAACTCTTGAAGTTCCTTTGAATCTCTTCTCTTTTACAATCACTCAAAAAAAAATAACAAAAAGGATAAGGTAATTAAAAAATGGTTCCTGAAAATCTCTCTGAACTAACTCCCGAGAAAATAACTTTCAAAACTTGTCAATATTTTTAGGACTCTTTTTTTGGTCCTCTCTTCTTTCTTTATAGTTTTCTAAGAGGTTTCTTGGGATCTCTTCAAAATGTGTCTTGATTCGATGTATTTGCCTAAGAGATGCATCCTTTCATGATAATTTTCGTCCATGGTGGTTACAACCACCTATTGAGCCAATGGGTGCCTCAAAAACCTCTTCGAAATTCATAAAAACCAATTTTACTCTTCTAGTAACTGGCACTGGCGCTTAAGCACGGGGTCTCGGTGCTTAGGCCTGACCTTCTCTATTTAACCGGTGCTTAAGCGTCGAATCTGGTGCTTAGGCGCCAAAACTCTTTTGCATAATTTTTCACCTTTCTGCTCTAAATCTGATCATTTTTCACTCCTTTAAGTATTTTTTCCATGTTTACTTGTATCTGCAAAAAAAACACAAGAACACCTTCCATTAAAGCGTAATATCTCAAAAATACGTTTAAAAATGTGTCTAAAAACACTATATATTTTAGGTGTATCAAAATCCCACAAACTTAAAATTTTACTTATCCTCAAGTGACACTTCAATCTTTAAAAACCAAATATGTATGATATGTATATGAGTTTCTTTAGGAGTTACTAAAATTTAGATATAGAAATACAGTAGTCCAATTTAGAAAAAATAATTAATAAATGAGACCAACTTAAAGTTTGAAAATTTTTAA
Source organism: Phalaenopsis aphrodite (assembly GCA_003013225.1). NCBI lineage: Eukaryota > Viridiplantae > Streptophyta > Magnoliopsida > Asparagales > Orchidaceae > Phalaenopsis > Phalaenopsis aphrodite. Next base: position 206,386 of record NEWO01000721.1, read on the forward strand.
TGTTAAGAACTGTGAAAATATGAGTTCCTATCTAAATCAGAAATATTGTAAGTTCTCTAAATTTAGATTTTAGCTCTTTTATTTTCTCTACTTAAAAATTTTTATTAAAAATAATTTTATTTATTATATTATATTTATAAGTTTATGATTTTATCAAATTTTATACTTTAAAAAGATCAAATGTAGAACTAATTTTTGATTAGACACTAATCCTAAAGCTTCTCCTCCCTTGCATTTCTTTTCTTTTTTTTATTTCTTTTTTCTTTTTCTTTTCTGTTTCTTTTTCTTTTCTTTTTTTTCTTTTTCAGGTGAGGATTAATATATTTGGATAGACCTTTAATGATTTTGAATTCCACTTCTCCTTTCCTAAAATAAAGTTTTGATATAACACTATTACTTATAGATAAAATAATAGTTTTGAAAATATTTTTAATAAAATAAATTTAAGTATTAATAATATTATCTAAAATTTTCAAAAATACACTTCTTCTTACTAAAAATAGTAACTTATATTAATTATTTTCTATAATAAAAATTTTTAACTTAAATTTTATCTTCATTACTTAAAATTTTAACTAAATTTTTTTACTCATTTCTAAAACCAAATTTTACTTCCCTAATATAACTTCATATACACAATCAATTTTTCTTTTAAAATCAAATTCACTTGTAGTACATTTGAGAACAAATAAAATTCCAGCTTCGAAAATATTTTTCATTCCCCCAAACTTAAATTTTTAACAAATTAAACAGTTTAATGTCATATAATTATATAGGCAAGAAATGAAAACTGAAATAACATGCTAACATGAATTTTAACATTCAAATTATACAAGTATAAAACTAATGAAAGGAGTAAAATTAATTTTTGATCAAATTTTCTATATTTTGTTTTAGTTTAACATGTAGAGATTCAATAGGCTTCTAAACAGTGGGTATAAAAGCAAAAAACACACCAACATTATAAAAGAAAAATACATGGCAGCAGTTTCTGAATTTCAAGTTTAAGATACAAGCTAGCAAGACTTTCTACTTTATAACAGATATGAAATTAAGTTAAGTTCTAAACTAACTAAATCAAAGTATTGAACACAAAACAACAGCTACTACCCTAAAATTTTAAGAACGAACTACTATATAACACAACAATCACAACAACAATAGAACATAAAAATTCAAAACACAACATAAATCATAGTCCAAAACAACACAGAAATGCCAATGTAGTAAGCTCAGACCACATAGTTCACATCATATTACAACCATAAAATGAATCTTTAAGCTCTACTCTTTATTCTCAAAATCACCGCCATACCATTTTTCTGCAGGTTCATAATCAGGATATCAAGGATATAGAAGAAATTGCACTCCTGATTCACCTCTAATCAGGCTCTCCAAAGATAAGTGGGATTTCTCTTCATAATCACTCTTCCTTTTTTTATAACTATTAGTATGATCTGTAAAATGCTCTAAATTTTGTACCTTTTCTGCGGTAAAATTGATATTGTCCATCATCTTCTGCAATAACTCATCCTAATTCCTGGTATCACCTCTAAATGTAGAAGCACAAGAAGTAGATTGTCCTGATGAAGATGCAGCAGACGTCTCTAATCCATAACTTTTGGAAAGTCGTCCTCTCTAGTCAAAAATTGAATGCTCGGAATAAGTCTTCACATTCACCTTTGAAATGGGCTTTAGAGGTAACAAAATTTCCTCCCAACTATCATACTTCTCTCCAACCTGCTTGCATAATGAAAATGTCAAGGAATCAAATCACATAACTGTCGTAGTAGCAGCAGCAGCTGAACTGATGATAGTGTGATAGATCAAAGCACCTATGTTGATGGGCTTTTCCTCCTACATACAATAGTTCAACATCGCTCTTTCTCTAGTCACTTTACTGAGATGATTTGTCAGAAGCAGATGAGCAGAAACGAGAAATTGTCAGGCCTTCAAAGGTGCACATAACTTTAAAGTTGGGAAATTTACTCTCCTCTCATTGATTATCTTCCAAAGTCCTCTCCCAATAGTCAACTATGAAATAATCTCATCTAACTCCGCCTCAGTAAGACTATAATTTGAATAAAAACATAAAGTCTCCGGTGGTAAATGGTAAAACAAGTTGATTACCTCTGGAGTAAATGGTACGAACTTTCCTCTAACCATAACTCAATCATCTTCAACCTCTAGGAGATTTGCATAAAACTCTCCCACAACACAAATCACTGCGATGGTAGAGAAACAAAAAAAAATTTTCCCATTGTTAGCGGACTAACAGGTCTTCTACCTCTCCTCCTGAACTCTTCAAACGTTACTCGTGAATCAATTTTCATGACTGTAGTGCGTCACTATATCGATCTTGAGCTTTTAAACTGACAAACTTGCTCGAATCGAATGGGCTCTTTCCTCTACTCTTTTTTATTCTTGGTGTCATTCTATAATTTTGATAAATTCCAAAAAGAACTTTAAAAATCAAGTTTAAATCACTAAACTAAACTTCCAAAAGCACTAACTAAACTTCCCAAGCAATTTTCATAGATTATTCTTCACTTATCACCATGAATAGTAAATTTTCAAAATTTTCCAACTGTGCTCAAAATATATGGTGAAAATCCAAAATTTTTGCATAGAAGTAAAGCTCTTACCTTAAGGAACTTGAATCTAGCAATTCTCACTCGATTCCACCAAGAAATCCTCAAATTCCACTTGCCCTAGCCCTTAAATTTGCGATTTTAAGTTGGGGAAGATGTTAGGAGGTGTTAAAAATGGTATTTTCATGCTTAAAATTCACTTTTAACTATTTGCAAATCGGTTTTCATGAACTTGCGCTTAAGCGCGGGTAAGTGGTGTTTAGGCGCCTGCCTCTCAGGTTGGCTCAACATCATTCCATCATTTTATTTAAATTGATCCCCTATATAATCAAGTTTCAGTCTATGTCCATTCACTTTAAAAATTTTCTCAGAATTAGGATCTTTAATATCCACAGCTCCATAAGGATAAACTTCAATCACAACAAATGGACCCTCCACCTGGACATAAGTTTTCCTGGGAATAATCTTAACCTTGCATTATATAGCAAAACTTGTTGCCCTAGCTGAAAATTTTTAGTAAGAATCTTTCGATCATGTCACATTTTCATCTTTTCTTTATAAATCTTAGCACTCTCATAAGATTCATTCATTATCTCTGCAAGCTCATTTAATTGTAACAATCTTTTCTCACCAGCATCTTTTAAATTATAATTGAACTCTTTAATAGCCCAACATGCTTTATGTTCATGTTCAACTTGTAAGTGACAAACTTTCCCAAATATGAGCCTATATGGGGACATTTCTATAAGAGTTCTATATACAGTTCTATAAGCCCACAAAGCATAGTCAAGTTTGACTGACCAATCCATTTTTGTGGGATTCACATATTTCTCCATAATTCTTTTACTTTTTCGATTAGATAATTCATCCAAACCACTTGTATGAGGATGATAAGCAGTAGCGATCTTATGATTTATATGAATTTTTTTAATAACTTCTCTATAATGGCATTTCTGAAATGACTTCCCCCATCAGTAATGATAACTCTCGGGCGTCCCAAATCTAAAAAATATGTTTATTTTCCAAAAATTTTGCAACACTTTGAGCTTCACATCGAAGTAAAGCAACAACTTTTATCCATTTGGATACATAGTCCACTGGTAACAAAATATATAAATTTTTGAAAGATGGTATGAATGGTCTCATGAAATCAAATCCCCAAATATCAAATATTTCAACTTCTAGCATATAATTGAGGGGCATCTCATTCCTTCTAGAAATATTACCTACTCTTTGACATGTATCACAAGTTTTGATATAAGCATTAACATCTCTAAAAATTGTAGGCCAATAAAATCCAGATTGTAGAATTTTGTATGATATTTTATCAACACCAAAATGTCCTCCAAAATTAAGATTATGACATTTTTAGATAATTTCATAAGTTTCTTCTAATGGCACACATCTTCGAATGACCAGATCATTTCCATATTTATATAAATATGGGTCATCCCAAAAATAAGTCTTAGTTTCAGAAATAAATTTCCTCATTTGTTGGTATGTCATTCCATGGGGTTTAAGATCACTAACAATATAGTTCATAAAGTCAGCATACCGCTGAACACGCCACTAATTTACAGTGAACAATTTTTTATCTGGAAAATGTTCATTAATTTCTTTTTCAAAACAAAGTTGTTTTTCTAATTCAAGTCTGGACAAATGATCAATAATTTGATTTTCAGTTCTCTTCCGATCCACTATTTCAAAATCAAATTCTTGTAAAAGAAGAATCCATCTTATAAGTCTCGGTTTAGTATCTTTTTTTTCATTAAGTACTTAATAGTAGAATGATCTATATGCACTATACAACGAGTTCCAATCAAGTATAATCTAAATTTATCAAAGGGATGTAATATTGTTAATAACTCTTTTTCAGTTATTGTATAATTAATTTGAGTTTCATTAAGAGTTTTACTAGCATAGTAAATAACTTTAAAATTTTTATTATATATTTATCCTAAAACAGTTCCAATAGCACAATCACTTGCATCACACATAAGTTCAAAAGGTTTTTCCAAATTTGGTGAAACTATAATTGGTGCAGTGATTAATTTTTCTTTTATTGTTAAAAGCTCTTTGGCATTCCTCATCAAAATTGAAAATTACATCTTTCTCCAGTAAATGGCATGAAGGCTTAGCAATCTTTGAAATGTTTTTAATATATTGTTTGTAGAATCCAGCATGTCATAACAAATCCTAATTTCCCTTACATTTGTTGGATAAGGTAAATTAGCGATCACTTGAATTTTAGCAGGATCTACTTCTATACCATTTTTTGATATTTGATGACCTAATATAATTCCTCCTACTATCATAAATTGACATTTTTCCCAGATAAAAAATAAATTTGTTTCTTCACAACGCTTAAGAACTTTAGATAAATGTTCTAAACATGAGTCAAATGAAGTTCCAAATATTGAAAAGTCACCCATAAAGACTTTAATCCCTTTTTCAATTAAATCGCAAAAAATTGTCATCACACATATTTGAAATGTAGCAGGGGCATTACATAATTCAAAGGGCATTCTTCTAAAAGCAAAAGTACCATAAGGACTGATAAAATTTATTTTCTCTTGATCCTCAGGAGATATTTAAATTTGGCGATAACCGGTATATCCAACCAGAAAACAAAAGTATTTGTGCCCAGCTAGTCTATCCAGCATTTGATCTCGAAAGGGTAATGAAAAATGATCTTTCCTAGTGGCAAGATTTATTTTTCTATATTCAATGCATATTTGTCATCCTATAACCTTTCTAGTAGGTATTAACTCATTATGCTCATTCATAGTTATAGTTACTTCTTTCTTAGGAACATAATGAATTGGACTAACCCATGCACTATCTGAAATATGGTAGATAGTTCCAGCATCTAACCACTTTAAAATTTATTTCTTTATAACTTCCTTCATAATAGGATTTAATCTCCTTTATAGATCAGCCTTGGGTTTGCATATTTTTCCAAATTAATTATATGCACACAAATTGACGGACTGATTCATTTAATATTAGCAATTGTCCATCTGAAAGCTTTCTTAAAATTTTTCAAAATTTTCATCAGCTTTTCTTCTTCTTCCTTTGTTAACTTCGAGGAAATTATAATAGGTAAAGTAGAGGAATCTCCTAAAAAGTCATATTTTAAATGTTTAGGAAGTAATTTCAACTCAAGTTATGGAGGTTTTTCAATAGGTGGACAAAATGACTTATCTTTGTCTATTGTGTCCAAAATTTCAAAACTTTCTTGAACATAACTTGAATCTTCCTTAGAAATGTTTACACGTTGATCTAATTCCTCCTCTTACTCGTGTTCTAAATCTTTTTCTTCAGATTTTTCTTCATAACTTGTCTTAAAATGGCATTCGCTTAGTTATCTTATAACATCCATTCTATAACATTCATCATCTTCACCTTTTGCAGTGTATTTCATTGATTTGGAAATGTTAAAAGTAACAGTTTGATCATTGACGTGCATTGTTAATTCCCATTTCTACACATCTATCATTGTTCTTCCTGTGGCTAGAAAATGTCTCCCAAAAATGATAGGTATCTCTTTATCTTCCATGATATCTAGCACAATGAAATCAACAGGAAAGATAAATTGATCCACTTTCACTAGGACATCTTCTATAACTCCTTTAGGATAGGTTATTGAACGATCTGCTAACTGTAGAGTTACAGTAGTAGGGGCTATTTCTCCTAATCCTAATCTCTTAAATATTGATAATGACATAAGGTTAATGCTTGCACCTAAATCATATCATATAAAGCTTTCCCATAAAATCTGTCTTCTATTGCAAATGGAATTTTAAAGCTACCAGGATCTTTAAGCTTTTCAAGAAGTTTCTTCTGAATTATAGCACTGCACTCCTCATTAAGTGCAACAATCTCATTATCTTCAAACTTCCTTTTTCTGTTGACAATAACCTTCATAAACTTTATATAGCTTGACATTTGTTTTAAGGCTTCAGCAAATGGAATATTGATTGTGAACTTCTTAAATATTTCCAGAAATTTTGAAAATTGCTTATCCAACTTCTGCTATTGAAGTCTCTGAGGAAATGGAGGTGGTGGTCTTTCTAAATCAATTTTTGATGAAGAAATAGGTCTTTTAGAATCTTTCGAAATGTCCTCTTTTCATTCTTCAATTTCTTCTCTCTCTACTTCAATCTCTTTTTCAATCCTACCTTCCAACTTTCTTTCGCTTCTAAGTTATACATCTTTAAATTGCTCTTTATTCTGGTCTTTTGGATTTGATTCAGTATTACTAGGAAGTGTTTCTTGAGATTTATTAATTAATGAACTTGCAATTTTCCCAAGTTAATTCTCAATATTTCTAATTGTAGCTCATTGACTTTGTAACAGATTACCCATTTGTAACACCACTTCTTCTATAGACAACTTCTTATCCTTAAAATGTTTATTACTGTTGATTCCTGGAGGATAAGTAGATCTATAATTATTATTCCCTTGGTTGTTCCAGTTTCCCAATGAGTTTACTTGGTTGTTCCCCCATTGCTAATTATTACCCCGGAATTGTTATTCCAGTTAATATTAGGATGGTTCTTCCAACCTGGGTTATAATAATTGGAATATGGGTTATTTTGTTTATTATTTATGACATTCAAAGTTTCAAATGTTGCTTGATAATGTACCATTTGGCCTGATGAATTTTCTTCAATCATAAAAATTGGTCGAGAAAAATTCATTCCAAATTAGTCTAACTTCCTTCAAATTGCAGCAATTTGATTTGCTAACATAGTAAATGCATTAGTTTCATAAATATTGGCTATTTTCTTTGAATTTACCCTCTTAGAAGGCCATTAAAAATTATTGGTATCCATCTCTTCAATTAAAGCATAAGCGTCATGAAATGGTTTTGAAATCAATGGACCACCAGCAGCGGCATCAATAATAGATCTAAGAGAACCAATTAATCCATTATAAAAGGCTTGAATTATTAACCAATCCGGTATAACATGGTGTGGGCACTTTCTTAAGGGTTCTTTAAATCGTTCACATGCTTCATAAATAGATTCCCCTTAAAACTGATTAAAAGATGTAATATCATTTCAAAGCTTCGGCAGTTTTTTATGGTGGAAAATATTTAATAAGGAATTTTTGTGCTAAATTACCCTAAGTTCCGATAGATCCAAGTGCTAACGAATTCAACCACATCTTAGCTTTATCCCTTAGTGAGAAAGGAAATAACCTAAGTCTTATGACATCATCTGAAAGACCATCGTATTTAAATGTGGCACACAATTCTAAAAAATTGGTAAGATGTAAATTTAGATCTTCTATTGGTGATCCCCGAAATCGATTATTTGATACCGTTTGGATAATAGCAGGTTTAAGCTCAAATGAATTAGCCACTACAGTAGGTCTTTGAATACTATAATGAAGTTCGTCTACATTATGATTGGCATAATCTCTCAAAGATCTAAACTCTTAATGAATCTCAGCATTTTGATTATTTTGGTTTGACATTTCTGTATTTTTTAAGATTTTTCATGATTTTTAATTTTCTTAGTTTTTTTTATTTTCTAATAGTTCTTTTTAATTCAGAATCGTAAGGCACTAGTCCTTCAGAACCTGAACTACACATACACTAACATAAAATAAAATAAAATAAAATAAAATAAAACATACAAAATAAGATACAATAATTAAATTTTAAATAAGACTTACTAAAAATAGAAATTTACTTAGTTTTCTTCCCCGACAACGACACTAATAGCTTGATCCCTGGATAACTAATTCTTATGCACAGTATAACAATAATTTTGATAATATTTTTTACTTATGTTTCCTTATTTTGCAACTAAACCAAAAACTTGATCTTGAAGAAAAATTAAAATTTAACTTTTTAATTTATATATATTTATATTGGGATACTATGCAAGTATACGTATCGTTATTGAATAATATAGGACTTTTGATTAAGAATTGAATATTAAACCTGCAGAGAAGATTATGCAAAATGCACTTTTTAGAAAGTTTTTTCTATTTTTAAAAGGATAATTACTTAAACTAAAAATGATTTTTGTAAGAATTTAAAATTAAAATATGTTTTAGTATTTTTTTTTATATTTTAACGAAATAGTAGAAAGATAACTAAATTTTTTGTAGAAGAAAACTATTTAATATGAAAATATCTTTCTTTTTATCATGAATCAGTAATAAGTATAGGAATTCTATTGTAGAAGTATGCAAATTGTGTTGTGCCAAATTAGATCAATAATATTATTTACCCTTACTAGAGATACTATAAAGAACATTGGCTAATTTAAAGTTTGAGTAGTTTTGAAGATCTGCTAGGCAAGGAAGATACTAGCTCTCACTCTAGAGTTCCCTCGACTCCTTCCAGCTGGGGGCTAACATTCTCGTATCAGAACCTAATTTTGAAAGGCTTAAAAGTAGAATTTTCTTATTCTCCCATTAAAATAATTATAATAATTTGATTGAAAAAATCATGAAATTTTGTCTGAGTATTTTTCAGACCTAGGAAAACCTCTAATAATTTTCTCATAAATGAAAATTTTATTTTGGAAAGTCAAATAAATCAATTTCTAAGGAATCCTATTTTTTTAGCTTAAACAAATATTTAAATTAAATTAAATTTTGAGAAGTCTATATATTCTCCTCTGATATTGTACTTACCTCATGGATATGACACTCTAAACCCTCAAAGTCATTTGAGTTGTGTTTAGTGAGTTATGAGGTGAAGTGCCTCTAGGGTGAAATAGTCATTTTAAACTTTGGTTCCTTAATCAAAATTTAGGATTAACTAAGGGAAAAATTGGTAATTTTGATCTTAATAAACATGTTTGGATGATTGAAATACTATGTGCTTAAAAGGTAGAAAATCTCTCTCCACCCTTGAACAACATCAACAAAACCATAATCCTCCTAATTATCATAACTTGAAAATCAATTAAGATCAGACGATTCTTAATTGATAGGCTTAAGTTAAAAAAATGATAATTTACTTTTCTTAGACTCAAAGTTGAGGATGATTTGACTATGTGATAAGAATACATATCACTTGAATTAAAAATCTTGATAATAAACATTTTACGTATCATGATTGTTAAAGGCTTAGTAGTGGCCTAGGCTCGACGTTTAAACTCAATTGATTGGATTTAGAAGATAACATGATTGATGATTAACATATTTAAACACTACAAGCATGACTTTAATTGTGGGCACCACAACCTTTAAATGACCTAAACTTACCTTAGGGGCACCCACTCACATAACCATTAAATGAAATATCAATTGATTAATTTGGTATCCTATCCTTGAGATAATTAAATTGTTAAGTTTCACTGAGCGATGGAGTAGCCACACATCGGCCTCAGACGATTAATGGAACAATATCATAAGTTCAAAATTAACTCAAAATATTTCAAAGGATCTTTAAAATGGTCCAGGATCCTGCCTCTAGCATTTTGAAATCTATTGGACATTCTGAAGAGCAAATTGGATCTGCCATATTTTGTTCTAAAATCATCTACTAGGATCTTCTGAGATTCAATAAAATCATAATTTGGGGTTTGGTAGCTGAATCTTCATCTACTCTTACAACTTAAATTCCTTGCAAAATTATATATATGCCTTGCAAGTACTGACCTTTTAGGTAGTAGAATGAGAAGAATCCACAGGTACGCTTTTAAACTAATGCATTTCCCTTTCTGTACTTCTTGTTTTGAGCTTGCATGTTAAACAACGACGTAACTCTGCATGAAAACTAAAACTGTTAGAATAGCCGTGAAATTAAAACCTAAAACAAAAATTAACCAAGATAAAATTCATCGCTACAACATTCAAAATATAAGACAACTCAAAATTTAATCACGAACATCACAAAACAAAAATTGCAACTAAATTATGACATATCTATCTGATGATGGGGAATCCCTCGGAGGAGGTAACCGACGGTTTCTAATGAGATTTCCTACGATCTAAATGAAAGTATGAAACTCATTAAGTTGAGTTTTTTAAATTCATTTGGACAAAGTGAATCTGAAAAAAAATAGTAGTGTCAGAACAAGGGAACCAAAGGATCCTAACCGATATCGCTCTAATAACTTTAACATGCCCCATAATATTTGAATGAACATAACCATAAAAACAATTTGATTTGACATTATAACATGACACATAGAAAACTTAAACTCGTCACGATGAGGAGCTTAGAGCTATCATTGTGTGCAACACGACCATCTTCATCAGCAAGAGGATCTACAACAACATATCTTTCCTTAGAATTAAACAATCAGTCATAGGATATTGAGGGTGTTTTCTTATACAACATAAATCCTCAACCATTTCTTTAGGTCTTTTTATAGCTCTATTATACAATTTAATCTCTAACTCATCTTAAGATTCCTAGGTTGTCGTTCATCACGACCTAAATCCTTTTATCTTTCAGGCTATTTGTGTGATCGTTTCAAATTAATGTAAGCCCTAACTACTAAAATTGACAAGATGAAACATTCAAATACTTCTCTCTAAACTGAAGCCAAACCATCAGATAGATTGGGAAGTCACCGAGGTTCCCCTCTAGATTTATAACATCCTCTAGTTATTCCTCCCTTGGAAAGTCCTATCCTTTTGAACTATAGATAAACTCTTTTGAGGCTCAATAAAAAACAAAATGTTCCAAATTTGAGTCATTCCCCTTTCACCCCTCTTTGTCCGATCTTATTGAAAAGTCCTATCATTTTGAACTCTTTGAAGATAACATTTCTTGATTTTTGTCAAGAGTTTTTTTAGGTAACTTCGGTTATCTAAGATGTAATTATTTATAGGGGTTTGTCTTTATAGGAAGCTTTTCCAAACCCAGCTTAATATAAACCCTATTTAATTCTTCGTAAATAGAGGAATTTGTCGGCAAATAAAATGGTTTTGTAGACCAAATGGATATCATATGTTTCTTAGTTTATTTGATCGAGCCTCACCCTCAAGTCTTGTGTTTATCTTTCGGGATAGATACGGGATTTGAGGTATAGTGCTCTTTCATCTAAATTATGGAAGATATGAGATTAGTTTGATTTCATATTTTATA
>NEWO01000721.1:229403-257570 GCA_003013225.1 Phalaenopsis aphrodite
TATATATATATATATATATATATATATATATATATATATATATATATATATATATATATATATATAAGTTTTAGAAAAATATGAAATTAAACTGATCCCATATTTTTTTATAGTTTAAAAGAAAGAGCACTATACCTCAAACTCTGTATCTATCCGTAGGATAAACACAAGACTTGAGGATGAGACTCGATCAATTAAACTAAGAGATATATGATATCCGTTTGTTATGTGAAACAATTTTATTTGCCGACAATTTCCTCTATTTAATATGAAGAATTAAATATAGTTTATATTAATTTTGGTTCAGACAAGCTTTGTTAATGGCAAACACATATAGTTAATTACATCTTAAATGACCGAAGTCATTTAAGAAAACTATCGATAAAAATGAGAAAATATTATCTTCAAAGAGGTCAAAAGGATATGACTTTTCAACAAAATCGAAAAAAGATGTGTGAAAGAGGAATAACTTAAATTTGAAATTTTTTGTTGTAGAATCCAAAGGAAGAAGAACTAGGGGATGTCATAGATCCGGAGGAGAACTTCGGTGACTTCTCAATCTATCTTATGGTTTTGCTTCAGTTTTGAGGAGAAATATTTAAGTGTTTAATCCTGCAAATTTTATTTATTTAGGGCTTACATTCGTGTGAAACGATCACACAAATAACATGGAAGATGTGAAGATTTAGTTCGTGACAAACGACAACCTCGGAATCCAAAGACGAGTTAGGGCTTATATCGTACATCGGAGCTGTACAAAGACCTAAAGATGAGGTGAGAATTTATGTTGCATAAGCAAACAACCTCGAAATCCTATGACTTGTTTAATTCTAAGAGAGGAAGTTGGTTAGCTGGGGAAGACATGTTTTGCTGTTGAAGATGGTCTTACTGCCCACGATGCTAGCTCCAAGCTCCTTATCGCGGCGAGTTCAAGTTTTCTAGTGTGCCAAGTTATGATGTCAAATCAGATGACCCTATGGTTGTAGTCATTTAAATATTATGGGGCATATTAAAGTTGATTAGAGCGACGCCGGTTAGGATCCCGTGGTTCCCTCATTTTGGTACCACTATTATTGGATGTACTTAATCCATATAAATTTACTAAATTTAACTTCATGAGTTCCAAACTTTCATTTAGACCGTGAGAAGCCTCGTTAGTTACCGTAGGTTACCTCCTCCGAGGGATTCCCGATCATCTAATAGAGACGTCTTAATTTAGTTGCAACTCTTGTTTTGTGTGATGTTTGTGATTAAATTTTAAGTTATGTTATATTTTGAATGTTGTGGGAGGGCGAATTTTGTCTTGGTTGATTTTAATTTTGTTTTTCTTGCAGGGTGATATCGTTGTTTAACATGCAAGTTTATAAGCATGAAAGTACATTGTGGAAAGTAGAAAAAAGACTGTACTGTAAACTGTAAAAACGTATCTGACGAGTCTTCTCGTTCCACCACCTGAAACTCAAAAATGCATGTTAGGGCATTTTATATGAAGAGAGAAAAATAAGGTTCAGTTGATCTACCAAATCCTAAATCATATCTTGGTGGGTCCCTATTCGTTTGATTAAAAATGATTTTTGTTAAGCAAAACATATTAAGTTTTGTAGACCTCTGAGGTATCCAACAGGTCTGGAGAACGAAGCAGGTCCATGCTTCCTTCTCACCGCCTGGTGAAAAACCTCGAGCTCATTTAAGCTTATTACGTTTCTTAATAGATCATCCTGTAAATACCTCCAATGCTCAATGAATATTTTCAATTATCCGTAAGAGTAGGGTAATTATCATTTATCACTCAATTTGAAAATTATGTGGGGGAAGTACCTTAAAATGAGTAAGTTAGTGTTATTAAGACATTTACTCGATTTTAGTTTTAGCTTAGGCTTGTTGTGTTTCAAAGATGTTCAACTTTTTATTTACATTCATTTTTCTAATTCCCATTCAACCAAATTTAATTTAGCTCAAGTCACTACTAAGCCCTTAAGGTCCTGGTGAATGACTTAATCATTTTGAAGGAGATTTCTATTTCATAAAAATTAATCATGAAGACTTTTGAATGTTATTTGAACATCCAAAATGGGGGTATTAAATTAATGAGTTATTAACACCCAACACCATACCCCTAAGTCTAGGATAATTTAATTTGGTACACTTCCAAATTTTAATGATTTAAGGAATTTACACATTTATCCTTCAACTAGGGAAAAGTGTGATTGGTTTCTACCAATTAATCTCTTATGTTTCAATCATCCAAATATGTTAATTAAGATCAAATATTGCCTATTTTTCTTTTTTGAGTTAAGCCTAAATGTTAATTACGGCTAATTTTCAAAAATTACACTTTTGCCGCTAAGGCCCTATCACTTCATAATTTAAGGCTCTATCACTTCATAATTTATCAAATTTAATTCAAATGACTTTGAAATTTCTATCTCACCTCACTCATGGGTCAATTAAGACATCAAAGGAGAAAATGTGTTTTTTTAAATTTTAATTTAATTTACATATTTATTTTTATGCAAAAATAGGACTTTTTAAAGGAAATTCCATAACTTGACCAAGGCAAAGCCTAATCCCTTGAAATTTTTACTAGAGGTAAACTTAGACCAAAGAACCACTTGGACTAAATTTCATGTTTTTTTAGTTTTAATTGAGTTATTAGAATTATTTTAAATTTTGGAGTGTTAATAAATTATAAAATATTTTAAATATGGAAAATTAAGTTTAATATTTTTATTAAATCTCTCTGAGGTCATAGAACCCAGAGAAACAAATTTCACAATTTTGTGATTTTTCTTTTAATTAATAGATTTTTTAAGTGAAAATATATTTTTTAGCCTTTAAAAATTGTTTTAACCTTCAAAATTCAATATCTTTACTTAGAAAATTAAGAAAAATATTCCAATTGTTTCTAAGTGCTTAAGAAACAATTTAAAACATTTCCATAAATTTTATTACTTTTGTTATTTTTATCTATTAGAAAGTCACGTTGGGGATCTGTTCCAACAGCTTCGTGTACTGATGGTACTCTGTTAATCTTGGTTTCAAAATCTTGTATTGTCGGACAACTTGTGGCTCTGTCAGGTGGTATGAGAAACTCAACATACCCTTATCTGACATGATAAAGATCAAACCAGTACTTGCTTTGCCTGGTATAATTGTGTCTGATCCTTTGTCATTTCTGGTTGATGAAGTTCCGTTGAAGTACATTTCCCAGCGTTGCGCATTGAAGAAGTCCATTTGTAGTACCTGCTCATCTAGTAGTTCATCATTAAGAGAGGACCCAGCTGGAAGTGGGTGTGCAACGAGAAAATATGCCAAAATCTATCCCTTGATAGCACGGAGGGGAATAAAAAGTTTTATCAAACTGCAATAAGGTCATCGACCATCTTGCTAGACATCTAGAGAGTGTTGGTTGAGTCATCAAATATTGTAACGGATTGATTTTTGAAATTAGAGTAATCTTATTAGAATACATGTAATGTTTAAGCTTTTGGGTAGCGAAAATCAAGGCTTGACAATGCTTTTCAAATGGTGGGTACCTTATCTCCGTCGATATTAGGCGGCGACTCAAGTAATAGAGTATGTTTTCTTTACTCACGTCTTTGACTTGGGCTAAGAGGGCTCCAAGAGAGTCGTCTGAGGCTGCGGTATAAAGTATCAACAATTTCCTCGCGATAGGGGCTGCCAAGACAAGAGGTGCCATTAAATATTGCTTAACATCCTCAAAGGCCCGTTGTCATTTCTATTTCCAAATGAATTTGACATCCTTTTTAATTAATGCCGAGAATGATTGACATCTACCTGAGAGATTAGAAATAAAGCGTCTCAGATAGGCCAACTTCTCTTAGAAGGAACGTAGTTATTTCAAAGTTTTAGGGGGAGGCATTTCCAAGATAGCTTTAATCTTATATGGTGATTACGAACAACGAATCCTTGAAACTTTCTAGAGGTAACGCCAAATACGCACTTTAAGGGATTCATTTTAAGGTCATATCATCGTAACCGTTCGAACACGATCCTCAAATCATTCAAATGGTCTATTTTTTATTTACTTTCGATGACCAAATCATCCACGTAGCTTTCTACTTGGTTGCGAATGAGCATAAAAAATCTTCGTCATTGCACGTTGGTATGTTGCTCCAGTGTTCTTTAAGCCGAATGACATTATTGTATAGCAGAAAATTTTGGTTGGTGTTTTGAAGGCTGTAAGTGCTGCATCTTTGGGAGTCATATTAATTTAATTGTATCCCGACGATCTGTCCATGATGGAGAAAATTTCATCTGTTGAAGTGATATTCACCATCATTTCTGGTATCGGTAATGAGATTTCATGTTTTGGACATGCTTTGTTCAAATCCCTGAAATCGACACAAACACGGATTTGTCCATTTTTGTTCTTAATTGGGACAATGTTAATTAACCATGTGGTCTATTAATTTCTTCACCTCGGCGATGACTTGTTGCTTTATTTCGAGGCGCATCCTTCTGTGAGCTTGTTTCATTGTGGTCATATCTTTGTCTACCCCGAGTTTATGAACTGCAACCTTTGCTGACAGTCCTAACATTTTATCATAGCTCCATGTGAAGCAATCTTTGAATTCTGTTAACAGTCATCAATTGCAGAGATTCTTCATCATTGAGTAGAAAACTTATAAATGTAAGACGGGATTGCTCTTCAGTCCCGAGATTAATTTCTTTCAATTCATCAACAGTGGATTTAATTTTCTCCTCAAATTCTGGCGGAGCATCTTCTATTTGCTGATCAGTAGAGTCTTCCTCTATATCGAGGCAATCTTCTTCTGATTCACTAGTAATAACCATGCAAAATTTCGAATCATCAATTGGCCTGACTGTACCAAATCAGAGACACTCTTTCGAGTTTAGAGTTCGACTTTTAACATTTCATAATTTTTCAAAAAGTTCTAATTTATCTTTTGACATTTCTGTTAGCAAATGTCCCTGCTGAATTAACAGTTGTACACAAGGCAAAAAATAACCTAAGAGCAATTCCATTAATTCATTAAGATTATCATCCAAGCTTACAAGATTTTCAAGCTCAGTAGAGGTAGAAGCACGATAAATCTTAATCAACTTTGAACCAGCGCTACAGACTTCCTTGACCTCTAAACTCTTGATCTTTTGAAGGAGAATCAGTGTATGGGTCATGGTGTTCATATAGTAGTTTACCCGATCATAAATTGTCTCATATTCGCTTTTCTCTATATCTTCTAAGGACATCTCATACTGAGGTTTCTTCTTTTTTGTTATCATTATTTCATTTTCTGAACTGTTTTCATCACCAATGTTGATGGTTAGCCTATTTCGTTCAACAATTAAGTTGGTTTTTCCTCGTCCACGTCCTCGGCCTCGACCTCAGGTGAGTGAACTAAAAGAACCTTCACCAACCTGTTGCAAAAGAGTGTTGGAAGATCGCTGAAGCAAAGTTGAATGGCCTCCTCTTTGTGATTTTTCTGAATCTTTACTCTTGCTTGTCACAATTTCACGAGAAAAGATAATTTTCTTTGGATGCGCGTAGTAGGTGACTTCTTCATGAATACCAACTTCATGCACAAATAATTGTTCCAACTAGGCAAATGTCTTAACTGATCCGTCAGGCAAACCAACGTACCAATCGAAAGCAATCCCTGACAGGGTGCTGATAAACTTTTGGAAGAGCAAGGCTTCGTTACTTCTTGTGTTGTCACAACTGACTCAAAAATGTGCTATGTGTTGTCTAGGATTTCCAGCCTTATCAAATATCTTAAATTTTGGGGACACGAAACCCTTGGGGATGGGTACGACATCGAATTATTCCGGGTATGGTCTACCCTTTAAAACCAATGCACCACCCTTAGATTGGGTTAATGCCTCTTGGACTTGCTCGACTGTTTGCTTAAATTTCTTCTCCGACATGACGCTCGCTGGAGGATCCTTCTTTGGTTGGTTATCTCTGTTTTCTTAGGCGACTTCTCTTCTTTCATCTGTAATATGTATAATTTCTGGTTGGTTGACCTATCGAGAGGTTAACTGTGGGTGTTGAGATTGTCCTTGAATTGTGGTCATAGTGGTCATGGTTGCGGCCATCTCTTCTATCATTTTCTCTAGTTGGCTGACTTGCTCATCCCTTAGGAGGATAGCCCTACGCTGCTCATCTACGACGGTATCTTCAATGAGAGGTTGAGCCTTACGCGCAGATGTGGCGGCTCTGGTCTCGATAACATGGACATCCATGAAATCCTCTTCGAGGTAATCATTATAGTCAAAATCTTCATAATCGTCAATGAAGACTGCATGTTCCTGAGCCAACTCAGAAATCTTGACCCCTAAGCTTTTCAACTTTTCCTTATTGATTCTTGAATTGCCTTAAGATCTGGAGGACCCTGTTGGACCTCCTCCTCTTGTTCCTCCATCTCACTGGCAATTTCTGCGACAATGTTAGATACTTTGGACCCTGGCTTCATTCCATACTCTTTCCCAGCGGGCTCACCGGACAGTGTCGGTACAACGACCTTAGGTACCCACACTTGGTGATGTATTGAGATGAAGTGTCTCAGTAGAAACATCGGTATGTCGAAAAGAGGTATGCTCCCTATAGTGCAAACGGACTATAGTATCGCGGAATTTCTTCATGTTTTCCTCTGAAACTTTAGGAATATCTTTGAGGTGGGTGTTTGGTAGATTTCTTGGACTCTTTCATGACTCAACCGGTCGACGACCTGTGGATCTAGTAACAGTAAAATTGGTAGGGACAATAGCGGTATCAACTATACTCACTAAACAGAACCATATGGGAATGCGAGCGAGCAGGTTCTTAGTTGACTTTTGAGATTGTTTGGCAGATCTGACATCCTTTAGAATTTTTTTCTTCATGAAAGGGGATATTGCATATCCCACTTGGTTGAGTAGTTTACTGACTAAGCAGTCTTCCTTGGCAGCTAGCCTCTAAAAAATTGAACTGACTCGGGTGATAGTATTGGACTTCTTTCTCGTTTCACCATTTCCATGAAATGATGGAAAAAGTAGCGGCAATTTTACAGATACTCTCATACCCATTCATATCCATTAAAGGATGAAATCTACTTCCTTGCAAGAGTGCATAGGTTTTCTAGTAATTCTGACTCATCTTGGTGAGGATCTTCCTCAACAGGTATCTCCTTGGGAGCTTGGGTTTTAGCAGCCCTCCAAACCCTCCTGTTACGGTTCCTCTTTTGAGTTCGGGTTAGCGGTGTAATTCTCGAACTCAACCCAATTTCGAACACTGATGGCGGGACAGCTAATCCCTCAGTCAGATCTCCAATGATCATAACTTTTTTTCCGTTAGCAGCAACGAGAACAACATGCTTGGTAGTTGCAATGGAGGTGGCACTAGTCTTGACCCTCTTACAAGAAGGGAAGTCTTGAAGACAAGTTAGGTTGAATTCAACAAACGACTCCTGAACTTCTGGAGTGGTGACTTTCATTACGACGAATGGGGCCTTCCCGAGGATAACCTCAAGGTCTTCAAATCCGGCTCCAAACTTAATGGTAGGAGCGACATTGTGGGCTTCATGGCTTGTCGGCAAGTTGCAAGACAAAGCCAGCGTTAGGAAAACCATTGCAGTAGTTTTAAAACAGAAAGCTCTGGGGTTAGCTATATGACCTAAATCTTGTAATCTTAGTGCAAGCACTGAAAATTAACAGAGATTGATCTATAGATCGAGTAAGTCTTAGTTTTGGGGGTTTTAAAATTTTCAACAAAAAGGTCATTTGAAAGTAGAAATTTTTAATTAATATAAGAAAATTTGAAAGTGCGTGCAACACAACACTATTTCATTTAATTTGCAGAACAACAAATCAAACTTGAAAGGAAGATGTGAAATCATTAGGACCCAATGCGGGACCCATTTTTCCATAGATAATGCCCATGTGGAACTAGTCTACTAACACACCTACTGGGGTCTGACCCCACATGAAGATTAAAAAGTCCTTAATGGCTTCCCGAACCCCTCTGTTCAAAGGTGGTTGAACAGACGATCCTGAAGTCCAAAGAGTTGGTAGTACTTTCTAAAGACAGAAATGAGTAAAGTACGTCAACGGAAGAAGGGTAATTTAGTCCAAGGGGACATTAAAACATTACCGATGTGTGAAGATAGTATTTCCTAATTTAAATGGAGAGAGAAGCTAGTCCCCAACGAAGTCTCCAGAAGTTGTCGACATTATTTTTGGTTAGACGAGTTGCCCGTTGGAATTTGTCGGCCACCGGAATCGAGATATTGTCGCCTACTTCGGAAGGACTTTTTAATATATATATATATATATATATATATATATATATATATATATATATATATATATATATATATATATATATATATATATAAGTTTTAGAAAATTATGAAATCCAATAGACCCCATATTTTTTCATAGTTTAAAGGAAAGAGCACCATACCTCAAATCATATATCTATCTCGAAGGATAAAGGCAAGACTTGAGGATGAGACTCGATCAAATAAGCTAAGAAATATATGAATCTGTTTGGTCTGCGAAACCATTCTATTTGCTGACAATTTCCCTATTTAATATGAAGAATTAAATAGGGTTTATATTAAGCTGGGTTCAGACAAACTTCCTATTAGGGCAAGCCCCTATAGTTAATTACATCTTAAATAATCGTAGTCATTTAAGAAAACTCTTGATAAAAATAAGAAAATATTATCTTCAAAGAAGTCAAAAGGATCAGACTTTTCAACGAAATCAGAAGAAGATGTGCTAAAGGGGAATGACTCAAAAGTTGGAACTTTTTGTTGTAGAATCCAAATGAAGAAGAACTAGAGGGATGTCCTAGATCTGGAAGAGAACCTCAGTGACTTCCAGTCTATCCTATGGTTTGACATCAGTTTTGAGGAGAAATATTTAAGTGTTTCATCTTACAAATTTTATTTATTTAGGGCTTACATTCATGTGAAATGATAACACAAATAACCTGAAAGATGTGATGATTTTGGTCGCGACAAACGATAACCTCAGAATCCTAAGATGAGTTAAGGCTTATATCGTACATCAGAGCTGTACAAATGCTTAAGGATGAGGTGAAGATTTATGTTACATAAGCAAACAACCTCGAAATACTATGGCTTGCTGTCTAATTCTAAGGAAAGAAGTTGGTTTAGCTGAGGAAGACTTGTTTTGCTGTTAAAGGTGGCTGTGCTGCCCACGATTCTAGCTCCAAGCTCATTGTCGTGGCGAGTTCAAGTTTTCTAGTGTGTCAAGTTATGAAGTCAAATCAGATGACCCTATGGTTGTAGTTCTTTAAATATTGTAAGACATGTTAAAGTTGATTAGAGCGACACAGGTTAGGATCTTACGATTCCCTCTTTCCGGTACAACTATTTTCTGTTGGATTTACTTTGTCCAAATGAATTTACTAAACTCAACTTAATGAGTTCCATACTTTCATTTAAATCATGAGAAGCCTCGTTAGCAATCGTAGGTTACCTCCTCCGAGGTATTCCCGATCATCCAATAAAGACGTCTTAATTTAGTTGCAATTGTTGTTTTGTGTGATGTTTGTGATTAAATTTTGAGTTGCTTTATATTTTAAATGTTGTGGGGGTGAATTTTATCTTGGTTAATTTTAATTTTGGTTTTGGTGCAGGGTGACATCGTTGTTTAACATGCAAGTTTATAAGCATTAAATTACAGTGTGGAAAGTAGAAAAATGACTGTACAGTAAATTGTAAAAGCGTACCTGACGAGTCTTCTCGTTCCACCACCTAGGACTCAAAAATGCATGTAAGAGCATTTTATATGAAGTGAGAAAAATAAGGTTCTAGTGATCTGCCAAATCCTAAATCATATCTTGGTGGGTCCCTATTAGTTTGATTAAGGATGATTTTTATTAAGTAAAACATATTAAGTTTAGCAGACCTCTGAGGTATCCAACAGGTCTGAAGAAAGAAGCAAGTCCATGCTTCCTTCTCACCGCCTGGTGAAAAACCTCGAGCCCATTTAAACTTATTGCGTTGCTTAATAATTCAGCCTGTAAATATCTGCAACGCTCAATGAACATTGATATTTCAATTATCCTTAAGAGTAGGGTAATTATCATTTATCACTTAATTTGAAAATTATGTGGGTGAGTCAAGTTAGTGTTATTAAGCATTTAGTCAATTTTTGTTTTAGTTTGGGCTTGTGGTGTTTCAAAGGTGTTGAACTTTTTATTTACATTCATTTTTCTAATCCTCATTTAACCAAATTTGATTTAGCTTATGTCACTACTAAGGGTCTACAGGACTACATACTGAACACCAACGCGATCAACATCGTTCGCTTGAAGCTATACTTCCACTTGAAGTTCAACTTCCTTCTCTAAGAGTTGCAATTGCCAACAAAATAACAGAAGAAGAAAGTTTGAAGTTGCGACTTGAGGAACTTGAAAGTTTGGAAGGCAATCGGCTACAAGCCCAACAAAATCTAGAGTTGTACGAAGCTAAGTTGGTCGGAGCCCATGATAAATTGGTTCATCCAAGAACATTTTAGATCGAAATTTTGGTCTTACTACTTTGAAGACCCATTCTTGCTCATCGAAAAATGAGCGGGAAATTTGAACCAATATGGGAAGGCACATATGCCATAGAAAAGACATATTCAGGAGGATTTTATCAGTTAATCAACTGTAAGAGAGAGAAATATACCCTCGATTAATGGGAGGTATTTAAAAAAGTATTACGCGACATGAAAAATGACAATTTGTTTTGTAATCTGGGAAGTAATAAAATTTTAAATTCACTCTCATGATACAATCTTTGACTTTGGTATCTCATGAGTTCATTTCTGCTTATTAAGCCAATGCTTAAAAAGCAAGATTCTTTTATAAAACAAAATAATAATGATAAATAAATGATATTATATTGAATGATAGTCTGACATGTTACATTACCCTGTTACTTGCAGGAAAATGCCTAACAAAAGGCTTTTATTCACTTTTATAATGGTGTATGCTTGGCTTTGGACTACCAGTATGTGGACGAAGGAGCTAGGATACATTTTGACCTTGATTTACTACAGCTTGAATTAATATATCAAGGATCATTATTATACCTCATCAATCAGGATGAGGTCAAGGACGAGACACCTGTCATAGAGTTCAGAGCTCAAGAACAATATGACCTCATGGATGAACAAAAAGTTGACAATCACAAACGAAAGTGCAGTGTTGGAAAACTGAAATCGGTAGTGACAACTACAGCTCAAGGACTTACAGAAGCATCTGCAAGTGGCATTAACAAACTGCCATTTGGGGCTTATCAATTCTTAAAGGCAAAATCACAATAAACGATTGAAACAACAGGAAGAAAGACAACAACAAGACAGGAGGCATAAGGAAGACAACACCGATCAGTTTGAATTTCCCGTCTCCGAGAGTCTACCTGGTGGAATATATCCTGTCTTGTGGATACAATATTTGGACCCTGAGGAAGGAGATTCGATTGAAAGAACCACTTTCACACCGATTCCATGTATACCAACTCTGGACTTGGCAATGTTGGACAAAGAAATTGGTAGAGGGGATATTTCTCATGAAGAAATACGACAAATTTGAGCTATTAAACGACAATCTTTTGAACATTTTAAACATATTAATTGACAAACCATCAATATACTTGAATGCATTAAATTGTTCACTAGAGTATTTGATGAAGACGAGCAGGCGGCCATCATTGAACATGTGATGGAAGCTCGAGATTTGGGTCGGGCTGGGCGTCTTAAAAAGAGAACCTACTCCAAACCAAACAAGTGGATACACGACAAGGGAAGGTTAACAATACAGTACAGATTTTGTTTTAATTATGCTAAAAACAAAGAAGGAAATCCTCCGGGAATTCTATGACATGAATAGGTAGACCCAATGCCTACAGTGATGATCCAGATCATAAGGCGGCTCGTTAATGCCATCAAGTTGTATCCCAGATAGTTGTATTATGAATATCTATGACGAGGGGGACTGCATCCCGCCTCATATTGATCGTCATGACTTTGAAAAACCCTCTCGCACAATATCGCTGATGAACAGATGTTCTATCATGTTTTGGAGAGAGATATTATTCATGGGCCCAAGAGAATTTCAACGACCTTATCAAGTTCCTCTTCCACGGGTGTCGGTCTTCGTTCTACAAGGCTAGAGAGCTGATATATCCAAACACTGCATTCCAAGTGTAGGTAGATGTCGTATCTCAATAAAATTACGAAGAATGCGATTAGAAAAATGTTTGGATGGATATCAGCCGATTCCAGAACTCGAAGGACTACAACCTCTGGAATTAGCATGCCCCTATGGATGTCTAAGAACCCGAGATATATTCGATAAGATTTATCTTGGAGTGCTAGATAATCATAGTCGGTCTAGTAATGCCCAGGGTTGTGAAAATAAAAGATGGCATGACATATGTCATAATCTTTTTTATGGCTGTAACTTATCCATATATGATGTTTTGTCTGTAACATATTATGTACTACCAAATTTCTTATCGGTATGGTTGTTAATGTACATTATATGAAATAAAGAAAATAAAAATCCCTACTTGTCTGCATTGTCTATGCTGGTCCAAGGATGCCAAACAGTACACCTACAATCGAAAATAATATCAATAATTACATATCAATTTATTTTAGACCTAATTCTCAGCAGAAGTTTCCATACAGAGTATGTTTTCATACTCATCACTCTCTTGATAAGGAAATATGGTATTTCCTTTACCCCTTTGAGATAGGATATAAGTCGTATATCATTCCTTTTCAAAACCGACAGACAAACATTTGACATTTCTAAGAGATGGTATGATAACCATTCTCTCTCTTGATAAGGAAATATGGTCTTTCATTTACCCCCTTGAGATATGATATAAGTCGTATAACATTCCTTTTCAAAACCGACAGACAGACATTTGACATTTCTGAGAGATGGTATGATAACCATTCTCTCTCTTCATAAGGAAATGTGGTATTTCCTTGACCACTTGGAGATAAAATATAAGTCTTATAGCATTCCTTCTCAAAACCGACAACAAACATTTGACATTTCTGAGAGATTCTATGATAACAATTC
Source organism: Phalaenopsis aphrodite (assembly GCA_003013225.1). Classification (NCBI taxonomy): domain Eukaryota; kingdom Viridiplantae; phylum Streptophyta; class Magnoliopsida; order Asparagales; family Orchidaceae; genus Phalaenopsis; species Phalaenopsis aphrodite. Next base: position 242,485 of record NEWO01000721.1, read on the forward strand.
TCTCTCTTGATAAGAAAATATGGTTTTTTCTTTACCACTTTGAGATAGGATATAAGTCGTATAGCATTCCTTCTCAAAATCGACAGACAGAAATTTAACATTTCCGAGAGGAGGTATGATAACCAATCTCTCTCGATAAAAAAAATATGGTGTCTCCTTTAGCTCTTTGAGATATGATATAAGTTGTATAGCATTCCTTCTCAAAACCGACAGACAGACATTTGACATTTATGCGGCGTCCGACGTCCTTCTGGCGTCGTCGCCTTTGAGTAATTCTTCTAAATCTCCATTTTTGCTCTAAATTTCATCCTTTTTTGCTTCTTTTTTTCTTCAATTCTGAAAAGTCAACATCCTACAAGAAAACAAAAAAGATACATTCATTTAAGGTGAAATATCACAAAAATTGGGTATAAAATATAGGTCTAAAAATGCATATATTTTTGGTGCATCACTTGACTCTTTTTTGAGAGCTCATATGGGTGGTCCCAAACATTTAGCCCTTGGCTAAGAGGGTTAGGACTAGCATATTGAACATCCAAAGTGAGTCATCATACGGTTCTCATGACTTGGAAATGACTTCATGGCTTACCTACTCACTTTAGTCCAAACTTTCTTCTACAACCCTGATTTTTGCCAAAATTCACAAATTTCCCAAAATACCCAAATCTGTCCAAAAGTCATTTCAAACCATCCACCACTACCCAAATTGATCAAAATCACCAAATTTCCAAAATACCCCAAAATTGCAAAAATTACTAAAATATCTGTCATGACCCAAAATTTTCAAACATTTCAAAAATTATCAAAACTTTCAAAATCATTTTGATTATTCCCAAAATCAATTTGAACCACTCCTATAGACTCAATTTGACTAAATTGACCCAGTTTGACCGAAAGCCCCAAATTTCCCTCAAGAGCCTAACTTCGTAAATTGGCCTCAATGTCAAACAAATTAACCCCAATATTACCCAATTTTAAGTCCAAACCAAAACTAAACATCCCTAATACCAATTGAAACCAAATAAAAATCAAATTTGACCTAATTGCGAGCTAAATTTCACTCAACCCAAGTCTATTCCAAAAATCCCAAAATTGACCTTATGTCCAAATTCCACCAAATTGGCCTTCCAATTCAACTCAAATGCACTTGAAGTTCTTTTAAAACTCTTAATTACATCTCCTTACACCAAACTAAACATTTAATGGACCCAAATTTTAGCCCAAATTCACCTCTATTTCAAAAGCCAAAGCCCACCACATTTAATTCAAAAAACAAAAATCCAAAGCCCACATGGCATGAAATTTCTTCCCATCAATCAATTTAATCAAAATCATTCCCTAAGTTTTAAATTCATGATTAATTCATTCCAAATCAAGCCTCACGAAGAACTCCACAAAATTTCCCCATAATTCCAAAAATCCCTTTTCATGCAAATTTACCAAGCCATATGTGAGCCATATGAGCCTTTGCCACCTCTCCAAGCTATTAATTGCAAAAGCTGGAGCCACTTTCAAGCTTCCTTAAAAAGGTTTTAACTCCTTAAAAAGGTTTTCACTCCTTTAAGCATTTTTTTCAATTTTTATTTGTATTTGCAAGAAAAATATAAAAATACCTTCCACTAAAGCACAACATCTCAAAAATATGTATAAAAATATGTCTACAAATACTATATATTTTAGGTGTATCAAAATTCCCCAAACTTAAAATGTTACTTGTCTTCAAGTGACAGTTCAATCTTTAAAAATCAAATATGTATGATATGTATATTTATTTCTTTAGGAGTTACTAAAATTTAGATTTAGAAATATAGTAGTCCAATTTAGAAAAAATAATTAGTAAATGAGACCAACTTAAAGTTTGGAAATTTTTAATGTTACGAACTATGAAAATATGAGTTCCTATCTAATTCAGAAATATTGTAAGTTCTCTAAATTTAGATTTTAGTTCTTTTATTTTCTCTACTTAAATTTTTATTAAAAATAATTTAATTTACTATATTATATTTATATGTTTATGATTTTATCAAATCTTATACTCTAAAAAGATCAAATGTAGAACCAATTTTTTATTAGGCACTAATCTTAAAGCTTCTCCTCCCTTACATTTCTTTTCTTTTTCTTCCTCTTTTCCTTTTCTTTTTCTTTTCTTTTTCTTTTTCAGGCAAGGATTAGTATATTTGGATAGACCTTTAATGATTTTAAATTTCACTTCTCCTTTCCTAAAGTAAAGTCTTCATATACTGTTTGAACACGATCCTCAAATCGTTCAAATGGTGTATTTTTTATTTAATTTTGATGATCAAATCATCCACGTAACATTCTTCTTGGTTGTGAATGAGCATCAAAAATCTTCGTCATTGCACGTTAGTATGTTGCTCCAGCGTTCTTTAGGTCGAATGACATTACTGTATAACAAAAAATTCTGGTTGGTGTTATGAAGGTTGTAAGTGTTGCATCTTTAGGAGCCATATTGATTTGGTTGTATCCCGACGATCTGTCCATGAAGGAGAAAATTTCATGTGTTGAAACGATATCCACCATCATTTCTGGTATCGGTAATGGGAATTCATCTTTTGGACATGCTTTGTTCAAATCCCTGAAGTCGACACAAACATGGATTTGTCCATTTTTCTTCTTAATTGGTACAATGTTAACTAACCATGTGGGGTATTGCTCTTCTTTTACAAAGTTAGCATCTATTAATTTCTTCACCTCAGCGATGACTTGTTATTCTATTTCGAGGTGCATCCTTCTAGGAGCTTGTTTCATTGGGATCATAACTTTGTCTACCTCAAATTTATGAACTGCAACCTCTGCTGACAGTCCTAACATTTCATCATAGCTCCATGCGAAACAATCTTTGAATTCTGTTAACAGTCTCATCAATTGCAGAGATTCTTCATCATTGTGTAGAGAACTTATAAATGTAGGTTGGGGTTGCTCTTCAGTCTGAGGTTAATTTCCTTCAATTCATAAACACTGGATTTAATTTCCTCCTCAAATTCTGGCAGAGCATCTTCTATTTGCTAATCAGTAGAGTCATCCTCTATATCAAGGCAATCTTCTTCCGATTCACTAATAACAATCATGCAACATTTCAAATCATCAATTGGTCCGACTGTACCAAATCAGAGACCCTCTTTCGACTTTAGAGTTTGACTTTTAATATTCCATAATTTTTCAAAAAGTTGTAATTTATCTTTTGACATTTGTGTTGGCAAATGTCTCTGCTGAATTAACTTTTGTACACAAGGCGAAAAATAACCAAGCTTATAGGATTTTCCATTTGCTGACATCTGTGTTGGCAATTCCATTAATTCAATAGGATCATCATCCAAGCTTATAGGATTTTCAAGATCAGTAGAGGCAGAAGCAAGATAAAACTTGATCGACTTTGAACCAGTACGAAATTCCTTGACTTCTAAACTCTCGATCTTTTGAAGGAGAATCGGAGTAAGGGTCATGGTGTTCACATAATGGTTTATCTGATCATACATTGTCTCATATTCGCTTTTCTCTTTATCTTCTAAGGGTTTATCCAATGTTGTTGGTTGGCCTAATTCGTTCAACAATTAAGTTGGTTTTTCCTAGTCCACGTCCCCGGCCTTGACCTCGGGTGGTCGAACTAAAAGAATCCCCACCATCCTATTGCAAAAGAGTGCTGGAAGATCGCTGAAGCGAAGTTAAATGGCCTCCTCTTTGTGATTTTTCTGAATCTTTACTATTGCTTGTCACAATTTCATGAGAGAAGATAATTTTCTTTGGAGGCGCGTAGTAGGAGACATCTTCATTAATACAAACTTCATGCACAAATAATTATTCCAACTCGGCAAATGTCTTAACTTATCCATTGGGCAAACCAAAATACCAATCGAAAGGAATCCCTGACAGGCTGCTGACAAACTGTTGGAAGAGCAAGGCTTTGTTACTTCTTGTGTTGCCACAACTGGATTTAAAATGTGCTATGTGTTATCTAGGATTTCTAGTCCTATCAAATATCTTAAAGTTTGGGGGCACGAAAACCTTGGGAAAGGGTACGTCTACCCTTTAAAACCAATGCACTTGCAAGACGAACTTGCTCGACTGTTTGCTTAAATTCCTTCTCTGGCATGACGCTCGATGGAGGATCATTCTTTGGTTGGTCATCTATGTTTGCTGAGGCAACTTCTCTTCTTTCATTTGTAATATGTATAATTTTTGGTTGGTTGACTTCTGGAGATGTTAACTGTGGGTGTTGAGATTATCCTTGAATTGTGGCCATAGTGGTCATGACTGCGACCATCTCTTCTATCATTTTCTCCAGTTGGCTGACTTGCTCATCCCTTAGGAGGATAACCCTACTCTTCTCATCTGCGGCATTCTCTTTGATGAACGGTTGAGCCTTGCGCGCAGATGTGGCGAATTTGGTTTTGATAACATGGACATCCATGAAATCTTCTTTGAGGTAATCATTATATTCAAAATCTTCATCATCGTCATTGGAGACTCCATGTTCCTGAGCCAACTCAGAAATCTTGACCCTGAGCTTTTCAACTTTTCCTTCAATTATTGATTCTTGAATTACCTTAATATTGGGAGGACTCTGCTGGACCTCTTTTTGTTCCTCCATCTCATTGGAAATTGCTGCGACAATGTCAGATAATTTTGACCCTGACTTTATTCCATACTCTTGCCTTGCGGGCTCACCGGACAATATCCATACAATGCACTTGGGTACCCGCACCTTTTCTTTGACGGTGATGTCTTGAGATGAAGTGTCTCAGCAAAAACATGGGTATGTTGAAGAGAAGTACGCTCCCCATGGTGCAAACGGACTACAGTATCGGGTAATTTCTTCATCTTTTCCTCAGAGACTTTTGGAATATCTTTGAGGTGGGTGATTTGTAGAGTTCTTGGACCCTGTCGTGATTCAACCAGTCGACAACCTTCGGATCTAGTAATGGTAAAATCGGAAGTGACAACAGCAGTATCAACTCTACTCACCAAAAGGATCCAGAAGGAAATGCGAGCGGACAGGTTCTCAGTTGACTTTTGAGATCGTTTGGCAGATCTGACGTCCTTTAGAATTTCTTTCTTCATGTGAGGGGAAATTGCATGTCCCACTTATTTGAGTAGTTTACTGACTAAGCAGCCTTCCTTGTCAGCTGGCCTCTGAAAAATTGAATTGACTCAGGTGATAATATTGGACTTCTGTCTCCCTTCACCATGTCCATGAAGTGATGTTAAAATAGCGGCAATTTTCCAGATACTCTCGTACCCATTCGTATCCATTAAAGGATGAAATCTACTTCTCCACAAGAGTGGATACGTTTACAGTAATTTCAACTCATCTTGGTGAGGATCTTCCTCAACAGGTATCTCCTTAGGAGCCTTGGTTTTAGCAGCCCTCTGAACCCTCGCATTACGGTTCCTCTTTTGAGTTTAGGTTAGCGGCATAGTTCTCAAACTCGACCCAATTTCAAAAACTAATGACGGGACAGCCAATCCCTCAGTCAGATCTCTAATGATCATAACTTTTTTTTCCCTTAGTAGCAGCGGGAACAACATACTTGGTAGTTGCCTTGGCGGTGGCACTAGTCTTGACCCCCTTTCAAGAAGAGAAGTCTTGAAGACAGTTTAGGTTAAATTCAGCAAATGACTCTTGAACTTCTAGACTATCAACTTTCATTACGACGAACGGGGCTTTCCTGAGGATAACCTCAAGGTCTTCAAATTCGACTCTGAACTTAATGGTAGGAGCGACATTGCGGGCTTTATGGCTTGTCGGCAAGTTGCAAGAAAAAGTTAGCGTTGGGAAGGCCATTACGGCAGTTTTAAAACAGAAAGCTTTGGGGTTAGCTATATGGCAAAAACCTTGTAATCTTAGTGCAAGCACTAAAAATTAAAAGAAGTTGAGCTGTAGATCAAGTAAGTCTTAGTTTTGGGGATTTTAAAATTTTCAACAAAAAGGTAATTTGAAAGTACAAAAATTTAATTAATATAATAAAATTTTTAAGCATGCGCAACACAACACTATTTGATTTAATTTGCAGAACAACAAATAAAACTCGAAAGGGAAATGTGAAATGCTTAGGACCCAATGCGGGACCCATTTTTTCATAGACAATGGCAGGGTGGAACTAGTCCACCAACACACCTATTGTTGTCCGACCCCACATCAAGATTAAAAAGTCCTTAATGACCTCCTGAACCCATCTGTTCAAAGGTGGTTGAACAAATGATACTGAAGTCCAAAGAGTTGGCAGCACTTTCCTAAGACAGAAATGAGAAGTACGTCAATGGAAGAAGGGTAACTTCGTCCAAGGGGACATGAACACATTACCGATGTATGAAGATAGTAATTCCTAATTTAAATGGAGAGAAAAACTAGTCCCCAGTTAAGTCGCCAGAAGCTTTCGACATTATTTTAGGTTGGAGGAGTCATCCGTTGGAAGTTGTTGGCAGCTGGAATCAAAATCCTGTCACCCGCTTCAGAAAGACGTTTTAATATATATATATATATATATATACATTTTTGAAAAATATGAAATCAAACTGATCCCATATTTTTTATAGTTTAAATAAAAGAGCACTATACCTCAAACTTTGTATCTATCTCGAAGGATAAACATAAAACTTGAGGATGAGGCTCGATCAAATAAACTAAGAAATATATGACACCCGTTTGGTCTGCGAAACCCTTTTGTTTGACGATAATTTCCCTATTTAATATGAATAATTAAATAGGGTTTATATTAAGCTGAGTTCAGACAAGCTTCTTATAAGGCCAAGCCCCTATAGTTAATTACATCTTAAATGATCGAAGTCGTTTAAGAAAACTCTTGATAAAAATCAGGAAATACTATTTTCAAAGAGGTCAAAAGGATAGAACTTTTCAACAAAATCGGAAGAAAATGTGTTAAAGGGGAATGACACAAATTTGGAACATTTTCTTGTAGAATACAAAGGAAGAACTAGGGGGATGTCATAGATCCGGAGGAGAACCTAGGTGACTTCTCAATCTATCCTATGGTTTGACATCAGTTTTGAGGAGAAATATTTAAGTGTTTCATCCTATAAATTTTATTTATTTAGGGCTTACATTCGTGTGAAATGACCGCACAAATAGCCTGGAAGATGTGATGATTTAGGTCGTGACAAATGATAACCTCAGAATCTTAAGATGATTAGGGCTTATATCGTACATCAGAGTTGTACAAAGGCCTAAAGTTGAGGTGAGTATTTATGTTGCAAAAGTAAACAACCTCGAAATCCTATGGCTTGTTGTTTAATTCTAAGGAAGTTGGTTTAGCTAGGGAAGACATGTTTTGCTGTTAAAGGTGGTTGTGCTGCCCACGATACTAGCTTCAAGCTCTCTGTCGTGGTGAGTTCAAGTTTTTCTAGTGTGTCAAGTTATGATGTCAAATCAGATGATCTATGATTGTAGTTCTTTAAATACTATGGGCCATGTTAAACTTGATTAGAGTGACAGCGGTTAAGATCATACGATTTTCTCATTCTGTTACCACTATTTTCTATTAGATTTACTTAGTCCAAATGAATTTACTAAACTCAACTTAATGAGTTCCAGACTTTCATTTAGACCGTGGGAAGCCTCGTTAGCAACCGTAGGTTACCACCCCTGAGGGATTGTCATTCATCCAATAGATACGTTTTAATTTAGTTGCAATTGTTGTTTTGTGTGATGTTTCTAATTAAATTTTGAGTTATCCTATATTTAGAATGTTGTGGGGGTGAATTTTGTATTGGTTGATTTTAATTTTGGTTTTCGTGCAGGTGACAACATTGTTTAACTTGCAAGTTTATAAGCTTGAAAGTATAGTGTGGAAAGTAGAAAAAAGACTGTACAGTAAACTATAAAAGCGTACCTGATGAGTCTTCTCGTTCCACTGTTTGAAACTCAAAAATGCATGTAAAGGAATTTTATATGAAGTGAGAAAAATAAGGTTCTAATGATCTACCAAATCCTAAATCATATCTTGGTGGGTCCCTATTAGTTTGATTAAGGATGATTTTTGTTAAGCAAAACATATTAAGTTTAATAGACTTCTGAGGTATCCAACAGGTCTGGAGAAAGAAGCAGGTCCATGCTTCCTTCTCACCGCCCGGTGAAAAATCTCGAGCTCATTTAAACTTATTACGTCGCTTAATAATTCATCCTGTAAATATCTCTAATGCTCGATGAACATTAATGTTTCAATTATCCTTAAGAGTAGGGTAATTATCATTTATCACTCATTTTGAAAATTATGTGGGCGAAGACCCTTAAAAGGGGCAATTTAGTGTTATTAAGACATTTAGTCAATTTTAGTTTTAGCTTGGGCTTGTAGTGTTTCAAAGGTGTTGAACTTTTCATTTACATTCACTTTTCTAATCCTCATTTAACCAAATTTGATTTAGCTTATGTCACTACTAAGGGTCTAAAAGACCACATGCCAAACACCAACGCGATCAACACTGTTCGCTTTGGTATATGGTTCTGAAGCTATACTTCCACTTGAAGCTCAAATTCCTTCTCTAAGAGTCGCAATTTCTAACAAAATAACAGAAGAAGAAAATGTGAAGTTGCGACTTGAGAAACTTGAAAATTTGGAAGGCAATCGGTTACAAGCCCAACAAAATTAGTGTTGTACCAAGCTAAGATGGTCCGAGCCCATGATAAATTGGTTCGTCCGAGGACATTTCAGATCAAAGATTTGGTCTTAGTACTTTGAATACCCATTCTTGCTCATCGTAAAATGAGGGGGAAATTTGAACCAATATGGGAAGGCCCATATGCCATAGAAAAGACATATTCGGGGGGATCCTATCAATTAATCAACTGTAAGGGAGAGAGAACTATACCCTCGATTAATGGGAGGTATTTGAAAAAGTATTATGCGACATGAAAAATGACAATTTGTTTTGTAATCTGGGAAATAATAAAATTTTAAATTCACTCTCATTATACAATCTTTGGGTTCATTTCTGCTTATTAAGCCAATGCTTAAAAAACAAGATTCTCTTATAAAACAAAATGATAACGATAAATAAATGATATTATTTTAAATGATAGTCTGACATGTTACATTACCATGTTGCTTGCAAAAAAATGCCTAACAACGGGCTTTTATTCACCTTTTGGAATGGTGTATGTTTGGCTTTGGACTACCACTATGTGGACGAAGGAGCTAGGATACATTTTGACCTTGATTTGCTAGAGCTTGAATTAATATATCAAGAACCATTGTTCTCCCTCGTCAATCAGGATGAGGTCAAGGACGAGACACCTGTCATAGATTTTAGAGGTCGAGAACAAAATGACCTCATGGATGAGCAAAAAGTTGACAATCACAAACAAAAGTTCAGTATTGGAAAACTGAAATGGGTAGTGACAACTACAGCTCAAGGACTTGTAGAAGCATCTACCACTGGCATTAACAAACTGACATTTCGGGCTTACCCGTTCCTAAAGCCGAAATCACAATAAAAGATTGAAACAACAGGAAGAATGACAACAACAAGGCAGTAGGCATAAGGAAGACAACACCGATCAGTTTGAAATTCCTGTCACCTAGAGTCTACTTGGTGGAATATATCCTATCTTGTGGATACCAGATTTGGAGCATGAGGAAGGAGATCTGATTGAAAGAACCACTTTCACACCGATTCAATATATATCAGCTCTGAACTTGGTAGTGTCGGATAAAGAAATTCGTAGAGGGGATATTTCTGAAGAAGAAATACGATGAATTCCAGCTATTAAACGACAATCTTTTTAACAATTTAAACATATCAATGGACAAACCATCAATATACTTGAAAGTATTAAATCGTTCACTAGAGTATTTGATGAAGATTAGCAGGCAGCCATCATTGAACATGTGATAGAAGCTCGAGATTTGAGTCATGCTGGGCATCTTAAAAAGAGAACATGCTCCGAACCAAACAAGTGGATACGCGGCAAGGGAAGGTTGACAATCCAGTACAGATGTTGTTTTAATTATGCTAAAAATAAAGAAGGAAATCCTCCGGGAATTCTACGATATGAATACGTAGACCCAATGCCTACAGTGATGATTCAGATCATTAGGCGGCTCGTTACCTTGGGGATAATGCCATCAAGCTGTATTCCAGATAGTTGTATTATGAATATCTATTAAGAGGGGGACTACGTCCCGCCTCATATTGATAGTCATTACTTTGAAAGACCCTTTTGCATAATATCTTTGATGAACAGTTGTTCTATCACGTTTGGAAGAGAGATATTATTCATGGGCCCAACAGAATTTTGAGGGTCTTATCAAGTTCCTCTTCCACGGGGGTCGGTCTTGGTTCTACAAGGCAACGGAGCTGATATATCAAAACACTACATTCTAAGTGTAGGTAGACATCGTATCTCGATAACATTACGAAGAATGTGATTAGAAAAAAGTCCGGATGGATATCAGCCGATTCCAGAACTCGAAGGACTACAACCTCTTGAATTACCATGACCTTATGGATGTCTAAGCACCCGGTGTATATTCAATAAGATTTATCTTGGAGTGTTAGATAATCATAGTCGGTCTATTAATTCCTAAGGTTGTGAAAATAAAAGATGACATGACATATGACATAATCTTTTTATGGCAGTAACTTATCAAGATATGATGTTTTGTCTGTAACATATTGTGTACTACCAACTTTCTTATCGATATGGTTGTTATTGTACATTATGTGAAATGAAGAAAATAAAAATCCCTAGTTGTCTGCAATGTCTATGCTGGTCCAAGGATGTCAAACAGTACGCCTAAAAATGAAAATAATAGAAATAGTTACATTTCAATTTTTTTTTACCAAATTCTCAACGGAAGTTTCCATATAGAGTATGTTTTCATACTCATCACTCTCTTGATAAGAAAATATGGTATTTCCTTTACCCCTTTGAGATAGGATATAAGTCGTATAACATTCCTTCTCAAAACTGACAGATAGACATTTGACATTTCTGAGAGATGATATGATAACCATTCTCTCTCTTGATAAGGTAATATGGTATTTCCCTTACCTCTTTGAGATTGGATATAAGTCGTATAACATTCCTTCTCAAAATAGACAGACAGGCATTTGACATTTCTGAGAGATGGTATGATAACCATTCTCTCTCTTGATAAGAAAATGTGCTATTTTCTTTACCCTTTGAGACAGGATCTAAGTCGTATAACATTCCTTCTCAAAATCGACAGACAAACATTTGACATTTTTTAAAGATGGTATGATAACCATTCTCTCTCTTGATAAGAAAATATGGTATTTCCTTTACCTCTTTGAGATAGGATATAAGTCGTATAGTATTCCTTCTCAAAACCGACAGACAGACATTTGACATTTCTGAGAGATGATATGATATCCATTCTCTCTATTGATGAGGAGATATGTTATTTCCTTTATCTCTGAGAAAGAATATTAATAGTATTACATTCCGTCTAAATTAAGAGAACTGACATTTGACATCTCAACGAAGATATAAGAAGTCCTTTCATGAAATATGACATTCATTTTCACATAGCTACAAGATATGACATCTTCGATGATTGACCGTTTCGGTCAACGCTAATATGTGTGGTATACTTATTTAGTATCTCACACATATTGCGGCCCATTTGTTGACCTCACTTTTAGTGAAGGTCTTAAAACAACATTCATGGACAAAAAAAAATTAACTTGAGGAATCTTAAGACTTAAGATTCTTAGACATATTCAAAAGATTTGAAAATGATCATTATGGTCATTAAGATAAAGGAGTCTACAAATATTAACTTCTTGGGATATTTCTAGGGTCATTAAAACCCTAAAAATTAAAATAACCGTCAAAACATTCTTTTTGTAATCTCTAAAATGATCAAATCAGTGGTAATAAACCCTAATTCGGTCAAACCTTGAATTAAGAGGTCATTTTGGTGACCAAAAAGTCAATTAATCTAATTTGTTCACTTTGACTCATATAGTCAATTTTGGTCAAAATGGTCAATTCATGACCTAATGACCACCACATTGACTATACTGGTTAACTTTGGTTAATTTACATCAATGAATCATTTCAAACCCTGAAAATGGTCAAATTGGAATATTTGATCATTTTTATAACCCCAAAATGATCAAACTACACCATTTGGTTAACTACAAACATCATTGACCAACAATTGGTCAAAATGACTAAAGTGACTCCATGGTCACCACTTTGACCATTTGATCATTCATAAACCAAAATGACCACCATATTGTTAACACTACACCATATGGACAATTGGACGATTCTGGTCAACTTGGGTCAACCTTGGTCAAACCCAAGTCATACCCGAAACACCCTCATGACTAAACTAACCATGACATGGTTAAGTGAGTCATCATAGTCAACCCTTGGACCCACAATGGCCAACATATGTTAAACATGGTCAACCAAGTCAACTTTGGCCAAACTCACCATTTTGATAAAATTTTGATATTTTTATCAAATATTTTATTTTTTTATTTTTTGAATCATTTAATTTATTAAATAATAATAAAATTCAAAAACCATTAGACCTAGGGTTTAAATAAAAATATGGTTTAAGCTCAGGATATGACAAATCCATGGTAACCTTAAAACTATATTTTTGAATTTAAATCTTAAATTCAACTCATGAGGGATCATTAATGGGTGACCTATGACCCATGAAATCTCTTATAACAACCCATGACCCATTGAAAAATTTACGAGCCACCATGGTTAGCCTAGGTTAAAGCTCGTGATGATATTATCATAAAGGGGTAAAGAGGTGTTATCTCTTTATAAATGGCTTAAGGAATGACTTCTCTAAGCTTTATGCCATTCATAATTAAAGTCTTCATGAACATCATGAACATTACATTAAAAAATTAAGGGTAAAGGGATATGTGTCACCCCACCCTCAAATACATTGATTGTCCAGTAGAACTCATATGATGAGGCTGATTCAAGCCAATTAAGCTGTCTTATCTGCCACCCATGTTAGCCAATGAAGGGGGGCCAAAATATGAGATCAAATATCAATTTAAATGAAAATCCATGGAGATAAAGCATTGGAAACCATCTCCCCAAATATTTCAGGTCAAGAGACTTATCCACAAGCTAGATACAACCTCCATCTCCTTCCCCAAATGAACTTAAGTCCAATGGCCACCATAAATGGCTATAAAATGGACCAAACCCGTGAGCTAAATGAGGAGAAATTGAAATAACCAAAATGCTCCCCAATTCTCAAAACTCCCAAAACCAAAAATACTTCCCATATATTGAGCAAATGATCCCTCATGGAATCGAGCCATAAAGCTCACCCAATCCCCTCAATTTGACCAACCCAAAACCCTAAAAAATAGGACAAATTTCAAGTGTAAAGCTAAACCCTCCAAATCTTCCAGTTAAATCTTCTTACATCTTCTCTGAGGTGTAAGAAGTTTCCAATTGAAATTGGATCTTCCCATAGTCTCTACCATAGAGTTCAGTGAAACTGAGTTCACCATTTCATTGAATAGAGTCAATTTCACCTCAAATTGACCTGTCAGGAGCTTCGCAAGCACCTATCAATCGATCCTATCAAATTTGATTGAGGCTTCACCTCGTCAAACTAAGGTATAGACAAATTAACCTAATTAGCATTCGGTTTGGACCTTTGTGAAACGAACAAATTCAAAACAACTATAAATTCGTATGGATATGTTTGTCTTTCCATGATGATGCTTATGGAACAATCCCCATGAGTTTCATCAAAATTTGAGCGAGATCTTACGCTTAGATCACGGACGATCCACGGGAAATGCATGTTTGGAAAAGATTGCGGGATGCCATGGACGGTCGAGATCCTGTAGGACCGCTGTTTCGTCCATACGAACCATATAAAACTGCGGGCCATGTGGTTGTTTGCGTGGAAACCTTGCCCAATCAAATAGCACTGCGTCAGAATTTGGAAAATACGATGTATGAGTCAGCGGTTACGTGGAATTTCGTTTAAGTAGGAAATTCAAAAATTCAGAAAATGTCCAAAACTTTAAAAATTCATATCTTGACACACAGAAATCAAAAAAAAAAAAAAAATACCTCTAAACTCAGGACAATGAGCAAAATATTTTAGACATGAAATTAGAATTTAATTAATTATATTTAATTTTTAATTAATTAATTACTCTTTGGAGTAATTTAATTATTAAAAATTATTTATAATTTCAAAAATTTTGAAACTTTTAGGGGAATATCTTTAATTCCTTAGGAACCTACCATAATTTTCCCAAGGTCAGAAAAACACCCTAGACACCAATTTCTTAATTTCTTTCAAAATTTGTGATTATTCTTAAAATCATTATAAAAATTGAGGAAATTGGAAATTAAAATAAAAAATGGTTAGAAAACTTAAGTAACATGTTTGAACTCTAAAATGACAAATTTCTAACCATTTAAAAATTCAAAAATGACATTTAATTTCTAGGGTTAAATTTGTAAAAAAAATATAAAAACAAAAAATACAAGTTACCTTAGTCTTCTTTAGGCTTTGACACTAACCTTAGTGACCCTTAAAATTAACCATACTCTAATCTTTAGACCTAAATGACATAGGGTCTAATTCACATCCTCATGACCATTAAGTTAACCCCATAGACTCAATATGGTAAGATTTCTAAAACCAGACTTGATCTGAATTCAAGTCAAATCAAACAAAACACTTAAATTTCATCTAGGTAAACACAAAACTCTAATTAGTTTTGAACCACCTTTAAACCTAATTAAGTCAAGTTAAACCTTAACTACATTAGGTTTAACTCAATATACACCTAATTAGGTTTAAACCACATTTAGACCTAATTAAACCTTAGTTAAACCATAACTACATTAGGTTTAACTCAACAAATCTTAATTAGTTTTAACCTTTATTAGACGTAATCAATTAATTAAACCTTACCTAAATTAGGTTTAATTAACCTTAACCTAATTTGACTTAACTCATATTACATCTAATTAATCAATTAAACCTTACCTAAATTAGGTTTAATTAACCTTAACCTAATTAGACTTAACCCATATTAAGTCTAATTAATCAATTAAACTTTACCTA